>APFE030835985.1:0-33642 GCA_000404065.3 Pinus taeda | reverse complement strand
AGACTTTCCCAAAACCTTTCAATGGTTTTCTATAAGGATATTTTTTTTTCCATTCAGTAAAAAAATCGTTGAAGATTCTGAAGAAATTGAGTTCCATTTCTAGGGGGCTAGATAGTTGCTTCCAACACTCTTTAGTAAATGGGCAATCCAAAAAAAGGTGTTGAGTGGTTTCTTCTTCATTTAAACAGATTGAACACCTTGACGAGCCTGAGAATCCCTTTCTTTTATGGTTTTCAGCAATGAGGATTTTTCCTTTTAGTAGGGTCCAACTGAATATTTTGACTTTAGGGAGACTTTCTGTTTTCCATATGGATTTCCATGGTGCCCAATCTTGTTCATTTTGTTGAGCTTGGAGAGCGTTATATCCGGACTTGACTGAGTAGGCGCCTCCATGAGGATCCCATATGATTGTATCTTTGTCCTCCATGTTTGTTGGGGTTGATCCTTTGAGATGGTGCACTAGGAGATCCCATTGGGTTTTTAGATTTGGAGGGAGGTTTGGAATATGCCAATCTTGCCAATTTCTATTTTCCCAACGAGATATAGAATGCAGAGAAGATATCCCCTTGGCTTGCATCCATTCTTTTATCTCCTGGCAACCTGGAAGGGATGTTAAAGGTACATTTCCCATTATTCTGTCTTCCCATACCTTGATACTTTTACCATTGCTGGGCATCTTCAAGGTGTACTTGATGATAGTAGGTATCATTTTTTTGACTAGCTTCCATACTTGTGTGCATGGCCTTATTGCACACTTTCATCTAGCAAGTGGGTTCTTTGGTGGTTCATATACTTCATAGCCAAAGTTTGTTTCCACCAGTTGTCCTTGCCAGTTATCAGTCTCCATATAATTTTAGCTCCTAGGGCAGCGTTCATCAATCCACGTGGCCTTATAGATAAGCTAGGGAAAAATTGCATGGTCCCATTTTATCAAGCTGAATTTTTTGGTCTCCTTTTTCCCTCCCTGCTAAAGAAAACCTCTTATTATTAATTCCATCTGTTTATGAATACTCGTCGAAGCCAAAATTGTGGCATATTGGTATATTGGCAACGTAGTGAGCATTGCTTTAATTAGAGTCACCTTGTCAACAATGTTCAACAACATCATTCCCCAACTTTGGATTTTTTCCTTCATTTTTTCAATTTGTGTGCTCCACAACTTAGCCTTAAGGTTTTCTTTAGATATGGGAAGTCCAAGGTAAAAGAAATGGTTTCATTTTTCCTATATGGGAATCTCAAGAATATGAGATATTCTTTGCATGATGCGAGAGGTGGTGTTCTAGCCATATATTCTACATTTTGCATTGTTTAAGAGACCACTGGAGACCTCTATAAATTTATCTAGGATTTTTTTAAATCTCTCGGCAATTATGCATGAAGCTCCGCCCAATAATAAGGTGTCATCAACAAACAAGGAGTGATTTATGCTTTTAACTCCATGGGAGATGTGCAACCTAGTTAGAGTTCTTTCTCTCCTTCTCCTTTACAAAGCTCTACTTAACGAATAAGCCATTATTATATATAGGAAAGGTGGGAGAGGGCATCCCTGCCTCAGCCCTCTAGAGCTTTGAAAGAACTCACTCGATCTTTCGTTTATCAAAGGGGCTATCCATGGTACCATATTGCAGGCACTGGTTACCTCAATGATTTCACTTGAAAAGCCAAATTTATTTAAGACAAAAGTAAGGTAGGGAAGACTTACCCAATCAAAAATATTGGCCATATCCAATTTATGATGATTCCCTTTTCTTTTTTTAGCAGGCTTGAGTGGAGAGCTTCCTGGACCACGAGAACATTGTCTATAATCTGTCTATTTGGCACAAAGCCTCCTTGGTTTTCCAAAATTATCTTTGGAAGAACTTTCTTTATTCTGTTGGCTATTATTTTCATGACTATTTTATAAGAAGAATTGCACAAAGAAATTGGACGAAATCTGCTAAATGTTGAGGGTTTAGCATCCTTTTGAATTAATGCTAGATACGAGGTTTGGTGGAACCTCCCATTTTTTTTATTAAACACATTCCTTATCATTCTTACTAGATCCTTTTTTATTATCTGCCAGTCCTGCTTGTAGAATGTTATTGTGAAACCATCTGGGTTCGGTGCCTTATCCAGATGGAAGTTCCAAACCACTGCCTCTATTTCTTCTTCTGCGATTTCTTTCATGATTTCAGCATTTTTCTTATCACTTATCTTGTTTGGGACATGCTGCAAAATTCTTTCATAATTTGTTGTTTCCCCTTTTGCTGTTAAGAGATTTTTGAAATGTTTATGAGCCTCTTTTTTTAATTCAACTGCTCCTCTAATTTCCTGTCCATCAACTTGGATTTTGTCACTGATTTCTGGCTCTTCTAATTTTCATAGTATTATGAAAAAAACTATGTTTTTATCCCTTGCTTTTAACCATAGGCTTCTTGACTTTAATCTCATTTCTTCCTCTTCTTTCCGGTTCTCTCTATAGATTTCCCAAAAGAGACCCTTTTCCTGAAGTTGATCCTCTTTGTCTTCCTCCTTATTTTCTTTTTCCTCTTGAAGTTTCTCCATCTTTTTTAATAGCTCAGACATTCTTTTTTTGGTTTGCTTTTCGTTTTCTTTGGCCCACATTTTCAGTTCCTTTCTCAGATTTTTGAGCTTGGTTTCCCACACATAATAAGGAGACCCCATGACCTTTTGATACCACACTTCCTCAATTAATTTTCCGAATTCTCCGTTGTTGTTCCATATTGGGCAATATCTGAAAGGTAATGGACCTTTATTGTCCATAAGCCCCATAGTAAACAATCGGCTTGTGGTTTGATGTTGCTGTATGAATGATTCTTGATCTTGTTGCATTGTAGTTGGAGATGATGTTGTCTTGAACCAAAATCCAATCTAATATTTCCTTTTATGTTGCCTTTTTCTACCCTTTTATTGTTCCACATGTACTTATCGTTGTTTGATGGAATGTCTATTAGATTTTTTATTTTATTTTATTTTTATATATATTATATTTTATATATATATATTATATATATATATAATAAATATATATATTATATATAAATATATTAAATATTATATATATATATATATATTTTTTTTTTTTTTTACATAATGGTTTCGAAGGCATCCCTTGAGGAGTTTGCATGGTAGTCCTCCAAACTTATCCTCTACATGGACAAAGATGAGACCCCCCCCTCACCCCCCCAAATATTATTTTCATGTTATGAGTTTCATTTAAGGTTTCTTGAACCATATTCCAACATTGTTCTTTTTCCCTGAAGTGATTAGGAGCATATATGTTGACGATGCAAAATTGCTCATTGGTGGTTGTATTTTTTAAATCTATTATGATCTAGTGTTGTTCCTTTTTTGGCTGTAGCAGCTCCCATTTTCCTTTCCTCCATAGTGTACAAATTCCCCCTGAGGCCCCTATGGCTTGTTGAGCTATTCCTTCATATTTTTTTTTTTTGATCATTTTTCCTGAGTCCTGGCAACTAGTTTTGGTCTCCTGAAGCATAAGGATATCTGGGTTTTCCTTTACTAAAATATATTTTGCTGAATTTACTTTAAGAGGTGTCCCCAAACCACGCAATTCCAG
This sequence comes from Pinus taeda, assembly GCA_000404065.3. Classification (NCBI taxonomy): domain Eukaryota; kingdom Viridiplantae; phylum Streptophyta; class Pinopsida; order Pinales; family Pinaceae; genus Pinus; species Pinus taeda. The sequence goes on along the minus strand of APFE030835985.1, from coordinate 30,062 downwards.
GAGACCACAATCATTATTTATTTGGTTGGTAGGTTGAGGGACCTTTCCCTCTTTACTAATTTTGATTTTTCTCTTTGTTCCCGAAGCTTTTCCAAAAAAATGAGTCCATGGGTTGTTGCGTTCCCAACACCATCTCTTTTGTTGCCGCTTCATCTCTAAGCTCTTTGTTGGATATTCTTCCTGCCTTCTTTTGATGATCTAAGGTTTGGAGAGATTCCTTAGATTGGTTTCTTGTCAAAATTATGTCCACTGAGGGGGGAGGGGGGCTGCTATGGGTAATAGGGTGTGAGGATATGGGAGGGGGAGAGATGAGGAGGGGAGGAGGGGGATGAAGGAGGTATAGAGGGATCCTCAAGAGGTCCAAATGGGTTGGTGTTGATGAAGGATGAAGGATTTATGGGCGAGTTAGCTAAGATGGGGGATGATGGAGATGGATCCGGGTGAGTTTGTGGATGGCTTGATGAGGAGAGGGGATGTTTGTTTTTCGATTTTTTATTTTTTTATTTATTATTATTATTATTATTATTAACTTGTTCCCATTTTGCTTCAGTTTCTTCTAGGTTTTCACTTTCTTGTTTTTTTGGACATCTATTTGCAAAATGATCATATTCATGACATATCTTGTTTTTGAACGGTATCTGCTCATAGTCCAGCTGTTGTATGTGCGTCCATTGATCTAATTTGATCTTTATTGCCTCCAGAAGGCCTTTCCCTAGGTCCACTTCGACACATATCCTCGCACATGCATGCATGTTCTCTTTTGGTTTGCATCTATCAATATACTTCCCCATAGCATTCCCGATGGCCTTGACTGATTCATCTCCCCAGCAGTGGAGAGGAAGGTGAGGTTGTCTTACCCGAATCGGCACAACACTTGGAACATCCATTTCAGGATCGAAGTAAGGAGTCCATCTATTTAGGTATAACCCATGCATGTACATGAAGTATGGGTCATTTTTGAAGATTAAGTCTTGATCTTCCTTTGTTTCAAAGTGAAAGGTGTAATACTCTCTTCCACAAAATCATATGGAGATTTTTCCGCTTATTGAAGAGGTCCAGTTCCTTTCAACCCATTTTTGAACCGAACGAGGGGATGACCATAGTCTTGTAAACTGCCCAAGCAATCCCCTTTCTTTTAGAGACAGCGTCACTCGAGGAGGAGGAGATGGATTTTCTTCACAAACTTGGAAATCGACGGTCTGGTTTTTGGAGGGCCAATGGATGAGATTAGGGATGCAAAGGCATCGAAGTTTTCTTCTTGCTCTAAATATTATCTTGGTGGAGGCTCTCCCTCCTCTGGTGGTTCGCATGACTCCATGGACGCAGCAGGAGGCCGATGTGATTTATCAGAACGCAGGCAGCAGAGGCCCGCAGGCGCACTAGGGGCAGGAGCGCGCAACTCAGGGGAGCTCACAAGGGAAAAAAAAATTATCCTTAAATATTTCTTGGTGCTTGGTCACGTTATGCTCCATGAGGTCGGGCTAATAACCCTCCCTCGCCGATGTAGCGCCTATCTATGTGTCGATGGTTATATAGGACCCCATAAGACCGAGGGTTGGTCCTTATCCTCCACGCCTTTCCTGCCACTATGTTAAACAGCTACCCGAGGTCCTATGCATTGGGTTATGACCATGGGCTGGGGATAAGCCCTGAGTCCCTCTTATTGTCGCTTTTACCAATTCTATGGGGGAGCTGATGATAAGGGGCCAAGGCTTAACCCTGACCCCTTCCCCCAATTCGCCTCTGAATGCCCTTTATCATAAAGTCCCTGACTATATATAACAATAATCATGCGTGACACAATTAGTAAGGCTTGGTGCTGGTAGACGAGAGGTTGGGGGTTCGATCCCACCTGACCTATGGGTCGACCCCATATAATTTTAGTCAACCTAGGAGGTGCCACGTGGCACCCTACTTATGGTCTACAAAACAATCATCAACCAATCACAATCGACCATCTGAACGAACCACAACCCAAGACTTCTCAACACCTGATTGGCTCGATGGTACACCTAGGCAGCTTGCTGACTCAGCGGTGCGGACTGCCTTATCAGCAGTCCAGTCAACAACCTGCAAAATTTTTACATGTTTAACAAAACAATCAGAACACGACATCTTGAGCATACAATGTCGGTTTTGAGTGATTCAAGTTGTGTTGGATTCAGAACAGAGAGCACTATGTTTTGGCATTGGTTTCGAGTACTTTTGAGCACTTTCATTTTTTAGCATTTTACTAATCCCTTGGATCAGAGCTATTGCATATATCTAGAGATGTTTCTAGTTCCACATCAACCATTTATCTTTGAAAAAAAATTATATTATAGATTTTTTCACTACTAAAATAAAACCTAAACCATAATAAAATTTAGCATTATGCATGTTACAAAATGCCCTAATGCTAACAAAACACATCAATTACCTTAAAACTAGCCTAGGTCCATCTTAACTCCGGATCTACCAAGCATTGAGAGGGATCAAATCTCCCGAGATGCAAACCTATTTTAGAGTGAAAGGAGATTTAATCCCTATTAACGCTTGGTGGATCCAGAGTTAAGATGGTTCTAGGTTGGTTTAATCCCCCCCTTTAAATATGTTATATTCCACATAAATACCATCGATTAATACCATGAGAGAATCCCATGAAGTTATTTTTATTTTAACGTTATGTTTTAATTATTTTTATTTTATTTTGATCGAGTAAAAATGTTTTCACGTTATTAATTTTATTTTTATGTAATTTGAGGCAAACCTCTTTTTAAGTGAAAATATATTTGGTCCCTCTACACTTGGTATATTTAGAGTTAAGATGGACCTAAATTGATTTAATTTCCCCCTTTAAATAGGCTATATTTCACATGAGTACCATGAAGTTATTTTTATTTTAACCTCTTTTTTTCACGTTATTAATTTTATTTTTTTATAGCTCAATTGACAATGACCATAGAAATGAAGTCTCAATGAACAAGAAGTCTTGGGGTTCAAATCTTGTGCTATCCCCCGATCAGGGTGAGAAGTTGGACATGATGAAGATGTAGTCCTACCAAGCTTACAAAAAAAATATGTAATTTGACCTAGTCAAAATGTTTACAGGACATGACATGACATGTCGTTACAACATCTCTTCCATATTGGGTTGGAGAGCATCTCTCTGCGCAATAAAAAATTTGCATGCCATAAAAGCATTTCTTCATTTTATAAGGGACTCTTTCCCTTTTTTTGGAGGTTCTTCCATTTTAAGGAGGGTGATTAATATTGACTTTACATTCACATTTATAAAAATATATTTTTATACACTCTCTCTCTCTCTCTCTCTCTCTCTCTCTCTATATATATATATATATAGAGAGAAGAGAAAGAGAAGAGAGAGAGAGAGAGATGTGTGTGTGTGTGTGTGTGTGTGTGTGTGTGAAGTTTATATTTATATTTATTACAACAATAATTATCAAGGCGTGAAAGTCTATAATGTTATTAGTGGGAATTTGAATTTGGGTGGGGAGGATAATAACCCCAATTAACTAAATCCAATCAACTTATACACATGATAATGGTTTCCAAAGTATCACATGTAAAATCAATAACTTAATAACAAGCAATAAACCATACTCAACAAATTATGATTCATAATTTAAAGATTATATTATTAAAAAACAATTATAAAACATTGAAATCTAATAATAAAAAGCAAAATACATGATGGGCTTCATGAATAGGTAGATAATAAGGTCCATCTAGGCTTCCTTAAGCTTATATTTACCTCTTTTCTCACATTTAACAACATATTTTTGACTATAATGTGTTTATTAGGAAGACTAAATGATGTTTGTCATATCTCGTGGCCTAGTGTGATTAATGTGTAGGAAAATAATGCATTTCCTATGTAGAGATACGTAGAAGGCAACTGGAGAAGATGCAGGAGGCTTTTCCCCTACATTTACTCACCGACAACTCAATTCGCTCACTAAGTTTACTGACCCATAGTTCGAAGATCCATTAATAATGGATGCACTAAAGGATTGCGAGGATCTCACAGAGCTAGATCCACCTTTATAGGGATTTTGGAGGGAAGCAACCCTCTTTCCATGGAGGCTACCCCTTAGTCATTTTTGTATAAATAAGGAATCCCAAGGGCTCAATAGGATTCAATTTTTTGGGGGGGCAGACAAAGACTACTAAGAGCTAGGAGCTCGAGCTTGTCATTTTCATTCCTTTTCATCATTTACTTGAACACTATTTTCTATTAATGAGAAGCTTATTGTTATCTTCAATCTAAGCTTTTTTTAAGAGACTAAGTCCCCTTAGGTTACGGCCCAACCTAGAGGCTCTAGTCTCTCTCATGTGTTTTTTACGTATGCATTTTCATTATTAACAACATTTTCTTCCTTTCTTAGAAAGAGTTGTTTATGAAAATTGATTTTGTAGGTCTATCTACCACCTCTCTTGTGGGAAGTGTGGTCGAGGATAATGTATTGGCAAGCTAAAAATATATAGTTACTTTATTTTGCAGTTGTTATTAGTATTTTTCTTGCATCTCTGTTTTCTACAAACTAGTGATTGGTTTAGTAGTTTTCCTTTAGCACATGAAGTATAACCTCTTGTGGTTGTAGGTCTTGTGCAGATTGCCAAATATGTTGTCTTTTAATGCAATAGTTAGATTCCCAATAAAATTCAACTCATCCTTTCTCTATCATTTCAATTTTATGCAATTTACATTTTTGGCATGCTCTAATTGTTTGGTGAAATTGAGTAACTTTATGTGGTGTGCAAGTACCATTGTTGGTCTGCAGGGTTGGAATTGTCATTTACACTCCTTATCCACCGCCATATCCCTTCCTTCAACCTCAACAACTCCCTCAAAACATTGTTCACAAAAAGTACATTTATGGTTTATTGAAGGCCATTGTGTGCATTGGTTCTTGTGCAAGATGGCCCCTGAAGGGTACTAAGCTTGGCAAGGGCCTCATACAACCTTCATCTACCCTCCATCACCCTTCCCCACCTTCAGATCACCTTTCTCACCTTAAGAATTCTCACGGATTCAATCCTATAGTAAAACAGGGCAATATTGTAGCGTCTTGTAGGAACTATGTAGCAATCTTGCAGCATCTTGTAGCACCATGTAAAAGCCCTCCAAGCTTGACCATAATTTCCCTTGAAGATTGATTTTTGCCTCTTAGCCTTGAGTAATGTCCCTTAGGATTTGAAACCATTATTGAGGAAGACTAAAGACCACTTAGGACTTGCCTTGTTACCACTGCAACACATTTCAACAATTAGGGTCACTAGACAGATTTATGAATTTGATAACATAGTGATGATTTTCTTGGTTACCTCATGAAGCATCTAATGAAATCTATCACCAGAACTAATCTCTTTGGAATGCAGTGATTAAAGGCTAATTACATGTTTTTTTTCTTTTTCTTTACGTAAGGTAGATGAGTTTTGCTTTCATTGTTTTATGCTTCTCAAGCTAGGGTTTCTATTTCAAGCATTGTTATTTCCTATGCATATACTAGGTTTTCTTTCAATGCAACATTACATTCTGCAAATAAATTAATGCTTACATTTATTCAAGTAGTGTAGCCTTTACATTCCTACAAGTAATGTAGCCTTTACATTGCAGTAAATAGTGTAGCCTTTACATTTTTGCAAATAGGTTAGCATTTGCGTTTGAGCAAACAACATTTCCATTTTTTGCAAATAGATTAAAATTTCTATATATGCAAATATATTAGAACTTTCCTTTCATGCAATTTCCTTCCTTGCAGATTTAGATTTAGTTGATAGAGTGGTCTTTATATACCTTGGTATGGTCTATTGCTTCAAGGTGATTTGAGTATAGCTTAGCCTCATGTGTATACAACACTATCACCTCTTAAGTTTGTAGAAACCCGGGTTGATAATTAAAGCTAGTAGCCTTAGGAGTTGCAACAATATTGTTGCAATACTGAGGCTCATCAATAAAAACATTAAATACATTATAACTATGAGATTACTAGTTGAGAAAAATAAGCAATAGAATTTGTTTGCTTCACTTATAGCATTAAACAAAAGGATAACCCCTTACCTATAACACATTATGAAACATCATAATAACAAAACACACTTCTAATGTGTGTGGTATAAAATTATTCCTTCATTTTATAAGAGAATTTTATTTTTTCCATAACTTTTATGAATGGTAATCAATATTAACTTTACATTCACACTTAAAAATACATTTTTAAAATGAATTATTAAATTCCACAAATATATAATTAATATATTAATTATATGGGCCCGAAGTATGTCCTAAAATTGCCTTTATTTAGCTACGAGCTCGTTTTCCTTAGATGTAAAAGAACATGTTAACGACCCAAGACCTAGAGGCATTTGGCAGGGACGAAAGCCTACCCCCAAGTGAGTAATTACACGTGGTGTGGTTTTCCTTGAATAACAACAATGAGTCAACTTGCATTAATAGATGGCAAACAATAATGGTTGTCCCCACTACTAGTCTCGCAACTGAGTTATGATAGGTTTTCCATATATATATATATATATATATATTCCGAGAAAAATCGTAATTTTATTCAACTTGAAAAACAAGTAATAAAACTACATTTTGAAGATGCTTGAAAGCATTTGATCATGTCAGCCTTTCGACTAATGCACAAAAAGAAGAAGAAACAATAAAAAAATTTCATAAATTTATCGGGGCTAAGTGTGATAAAAAATCACTTAGCTTCCCCTTTCTTCCTTCCTTTTTCCCCACCATTCACTACATTCCTTGATTGGGAGTGGTTGTTGCTATCGCCAATTGATTGCCTTCTACCTTCAGGGGGACTTCTTTGTCTGAGTTCGAGCTCTTATATACAAGGGTTCTCTTTATGCCCCCCACTTCCTTTTCAGTGGGTGTTTTTGTCTTCTGGTCGACCTTTATTGATTTAGTACCCTTTTGGCTAAGAGTCACTGCTCCTGAATGATCCTCAACTCCACCACTTTATTTGCTACCACACTGTGTTTGTGCTTCTGTATTTGGAATATTTTCCTCGGGCTCTTCTTTTTTTACCTTCTGAAGAGTTAGGAAATTGCCATCCCCTTAGCTTAGGGACCTGCCTCTTTTTCTTTTTTTGGGGCCCTTTTTTCTTGTGGGAAAGTATTTTGCAACTGACTTGTTTGAAAACAAGTTTAACATCTGAATGCCTTATTCTCATAATTTGACACCTTGTCCACTAAAAGTTTTCATGTTTTAAAAGAAGACAACTGGGAAGACCTTTGCTCAGGTCAATTTCTACACGTATCCCGACATATGTTTTGTTGGTTTGTCTAGATCCATTTTTTTGAATTTGCCCAAAATATTTTTAATATCCTCCAAAATTTTATGGTGTTATAAAGGAAGAGGGAGGTTTGGCAACCTCACCCAAACCAACATCATTGTTACCACCATGCTTGTTGCATTAAGCTCTAGGGACCATAGGGTAACAAAGAGCCTGACACTACCCCAAAACTATGGCCCTTTCGTTTATGACCTTTTCTATATCTTGTTGTGTATCAAATTGTACTATGAAGAAGCCTTAAGAGCACAAGTAGAGATCACAATTTGTTGTCTACGAAGAGTACACCAACTAATATAAGTCTTCGACTCTTGGTAAAAAACCATTAAACCAACATATTAGTGCCTTAGATTATAGATCAACAAAGTATGATTTTACTTTTGGGGTTTTTACGTCCATAGCTGGAATCTTGTCCATTTGCTCGACAATATAAGGTCCTAGCAAATTTTGGGCCTGAATAGCTGTAATGACAATCTTCCCTTTCAATGCATACTTGAACGAGATAGATCCATTAGGGTTTTTAGGATTTGTAATAGGGTTTCTGAAGGATGTAGAACCCTCACACATGCTCAGATTTAAAATTATGGTAGAAATTTGCCACACCATAATCTTTCAGCCGAAAATAGTCTCAGATAACTTCTTCTTCATATATCAAACCTTGATGTGTTACTGGTAATCCCCAGTCATTTTGGATGCTTAGATTCAGTTGTTCCACTAGACTTGTGCCCCAAATCCAACAGATTATGGCCTTCCCATTTAAATTCTTGACAAAGATCTCATATTTTTCTCTTTCTTTATGGTTTTTGTCCATATTTGGATCTAAATGCCATAGAGGAAATCCATATACAAATTGATTAAGAGGTAAGATATCTTCACTCAGATCTGGATTCCTGTCTTGTTCCAAGGGTCCAGAATCCAAATTTAAAAAAGAGATCATAACCCCCACAGGAAGATCTACAATTCCAAGATCCAATTAAAAAATGGGAACATAACCCCCACAAGAGGATCCAGACTTAAAAAGGAGAGTATTACCTCCTTGAATCGCCCTACCCATAGAGTCGTATGTGCGCACGGGATCAAAAGATATATTAAGAGATGGCCAAACGATGTCATCGATAAAATTTGCCTCCACACCCCCAATATTGACTCCAAAAGCCAACCAACGTGGCCAAAGCCAGATGATTCCTTTTGATCCCACTCAAAAAAGGCAATCGTTGTACTTTGTAAAAAAATTGCATAAAATACCCCCAGAGGGCGTCCTTTCTTCCATGGACAATAAATTTGGCAATTGACTATATTCATCTAGAAAATGGTTAAATTATACATCTTTAGGCCATTGTGTCGCCACGAGAAAAATTTGTAGCGCAAGGCTCATGGGGGTGGATGGGAAAACCTAAAAAAAAAAACACAAACCCTAATTTTTTGCAAACTCCATTCTTCACACACACATACATGCATACGCGCGCACACACACAACTCAAATTTAATAAAACTGTTAAATGCAATCAACTTAATACATCATCACATTCCATAACTTAACTTACAAAGTATCATATTTAAAATCATTATCATGATAACAACCAATGTATTATATTTAAAATCATTATCATGATAACAACCAATAAAGTTCACTCCAACAAATTATGACAATGTATTAATAACTTGAAGGAAAGGGGATGAACAAACAATTGGATATATAACATTTTTTGGATAGAGCATTTAAAATTAAAAATGTAAAATTCAACATATAGAATAATAAATGTTTTTTTAAAAATTTAACAATAAAATTTTATTACTTTTTATTAATAACACAATATGAAATATAGTTAAAAGATCTTAGCTTGAGTGGTTTGGTGGAGTGTTTGTTTAGCAGGGTCAAGTCTATAAAGACATGTTGTAGGTGACCCAATAGTTATATCTAGCATATGTAATCGAAATTACCAATTCCCCATAATCAAATTCTCATTCTAATTAAAAAAACACATTATTAAACATCATAATAACAATAAAAATATCCTTAACTATATTTATTATTGACAAATAAAAATAATTTTAATAATAATATCAAAATCCAATCAATTTACACATATAGTTAAGCTTGTAAATTATGGTAATATCACATTTAAAATCATTATCATACTAATAATTATAATCCAATTAGACTTTATAATTCAATAATATCACATTAAAATCATTATGATATAATAATTAATAAAACACAATTAAAAAACATGACAATTTCTTAAAATTAAATAATTTATAAATATTTAGATATAATAATATGAAATTTAACATCATTAAATACCTTATAACAAAATATTTATTATTCATCAAAACTAATTAGGATAATTTCTTAAAAATTGTCCGGATTTGGTTCTTCATCTTATCCTGAAGATGAATCACTTTCTTAAAAATTGCCCAGATCTATTTCAAAAGACTAAGATAAAAATATATCTTATGTAATTTCTTAAAAAAAAGAAGATTAATAATATATATATGATTACAAAACATTTAAATACAATAATATAAAATTTAACTCACATTACCTTAAATATCTTATAACCAAATATTTATTATTTATCCAAACCCATTTTTAATAAAATAATAAATTCAATTCAAAACATATTTAAAACCATACATATAACAATTTAACCACATTCCTTAAATATCTTATAACCAAATATTTATTATTTATCCAAACCCATTTTTAATAAAATAATAAATTCAATTCAAACACTATCTATTTAAAACCATACCATAATAACAATCAATAAACCACAATTCAATAAATTATGACAATATCTTGGAAAACCTAAAAGTCCTCTTAATATAAAATCCACTACATAAACATTAAATTCTCTATATAACTAAACATTTACCTAAAAAGATTGAACAACTAGATTGGATTACTTCACCTCTTCGTGCCCTTACTAGAAGAGTTGGCCTCTTACCCATAGGGGCTACTTAAACTTTACAGCGCCTTAAAAAAAAAAAAATATTAAAAAAAATGTAAACTTTACCACCCTTTTATAAATATTTAAAAAAATGTATTTATCTATTTCTATTTGGAAGAAATTAAAATAGCCACAAAGTCTGAGAAAAAGGAGAAAAGGCGCCCGCTTTCATGGATTCATCGATATTTAGCAAACCCTTACCGGCGAAACGGCCCATTTCTACTATTCTTTGTAAACGCGGTCATAAACCGCTGTTGCCTCCGAGCAGCTGTTTGTCGTTCTGTACGAAACCGCTGGAGGTTTCCTGGCTATACGGAACGGGCCGATAAATAAGTCCCGGAGCTGAGAGCAGTCTCGGTTTGTGACAGCAATTTTGATCAGATATACAAATACAACGCGGACGTTAAGGTCCCAGGGTTCAATTGATCGGCTATCAGAACATTGATTTCCGAAGCTCTACGGCCCGCACGAGTTTCTATTCAGGGTAGGAGGCCAGGACTTGAAAATCCGCGAAAAAACGAGGTAAAACGTTGCAAAATTCGTCGAGTTTTACCAGTTCGGATATTTTAGAAGTGGCAATTTAATGTATATACCGCATTATGTCATGTGATGAGTTGGGAATTTGTGTTTGAAGAGTGCGCTTCAATGTTTGTGCCGCAAAAAGGATCATTTTATCCGACGTCTGGAAATCCCTAGTGGTTTGCATTTAGCGGATCGAGCTTCTTTGTAACAGGTGAGTTTCGATTCTGTCTCTTCAAGGATTTTTGGTTTCTTTATGGAATAATTGTTTCAGTGAGTGCCGAGGCATTGTCGGCAGGCAATCATTTCATTTCATTTAAAATGCTTGGTTAGTTAAGAAATTCATCAGGTACTGGTTTCTTTCGATGTTATATGTGGATGTTCAGTTCATATCATTTCATTGCATTTAAATTGAGCAGATGGGCACACCTGATAAGGCCGATCGGATCTCAATTGTTTCCGATGAGAGGACGATCAGTGGCCATCAAACGGCTTCTGCGGAGTTGCAGGAGCTTGGGGAACAAGAAACAGAAGATCAGGGTTTGCGAAGATTCGAAATGGCAAATGCGGCAATGGAGACGATGGATGGTGAGAATGATGGCAGTGCTTTGAATTTGGGTTCGGATTCGATGTCGAATCGTCCTGGCTCGTCGGGTAATAAAATGGGAACGGGCGAAAACGGAGAAGCATCTTCGGTAACAATTGCCCATGCCGAGCGGGTCACTAATGCAGATAGATTGGGAGATGAGCTGAGAGAGAGTTCAGTTTGGGTCGCCGATGTAAGTTCAACTCGTGAGAGGGATGAATGGAGGGAATCTATGGAAGGTGGCAATACGATTACAGAACGTGAAGAGGATCATTTTGAGCAGGTTTCCTTAAAAGATCACGAGGAACGGAATGGAGAAGGTCAGTTTGAGCAGGTCTCCTTGAAGGATCCTAAAGACAAGGATGGATTTTCTGAATTAGCGAGTGAAGAGGACAGTATTATGTCTCCTGCATCAGAAAAAGGAAGCTCAGGTCGTGAAGGTAATGCCTGTTCGGATGCTGAATCAACAAAAGAATTTGGCCCAGATGGACAGAGTAGCATATTCAGCAGGGAGGCTTTGTCCAAAACTATAGAAGAAGATATGTTCAGAAGTCCCGCATCCCGGAAGTCTTTGAATTACAGCTCACAATCATTTTCACCTTCCTCTTATAATGCCTCAGTTGTCTCCTTTGATGGTGGAAGTGGATTCTCTTCTCCAGTTGGTTCACCTTCAAGCAGGAAAGATAAGCTTGTTTTACCAGATGCTTCTCCGGAGCTTATGCATCTCATTGAATCCGCAATACAAGAATCGGATTCTATTAACCTGCAAAAATTAAGGAGGGTTGTATGTGGGGAGGAGATTTTTATGCATGTTGGAGAGAAGGAGAACGTGTCTGGCTTAGTAGTGGATGTACTACTTGCCAAGATGGGTGGAGTTGAGGGTCTTGATGAAGATAATGAGAATTCTAATCCCACTGTGATGCTTAGTGCTGGAGCTGCAATAGTTGCAGGACAGCTCATTCCCTGGCTTCCTTATGAATATGATATAAAGGGTCACATGTCACCAAGGACACGATTAGTAAAAGGGATGCTAATCATTCTGAAGTCTTGTACACGGAACCGAGCTATGTGTTCTGCGGCAGGGCTTTTGAGGGTTTTGCTTTCAGCTGCAGACATAATTTTCACTAAAAAAGCTGATAAATTAGATAAATGCCAGATCTGGGATGCTAGTCCTTTATTGGATTGTCTTGAGATTTTGGGTGCACATTCCCTTAGTGTTGATGACTTACGGGGTTGGCTTGAGATTGTTCCACGTGCAATACCTACTGGCGGTGCACTTAATCTCACGGTTGCATTGGAGAAGGCCATGTCTGGAAAGGAGGCAAAAGGTCCAGCTTATACTTTTGAATTTGATGGAGAGAGCTCCGGCTTGCTCGGTTCAGGAGAGAGCCGCTGGCCATTTACAAATGGTTATGCTTTTGTAACATGGCTTTATATTGAATCCTTTGCAGATACGCTCAACACTGCAACAACGGCTGCTGCTATAGCTGCAGCTGCTGCGGCAAAATCAGGAAAATCTTCTGCTATGTCAGCTGCGGCTGCTGCAAGTGCTGTTGCTGGGGAAGGAACAGCACACATGCCCAGGCTCTTTAGTTTTCTTTCGGTAGACAATCAAGGTGTGGAAGCATATTTTCATGGTCAGTTTTTGGTGGTTGAATGTGGCAGCGGTAAAGGGAAAAAAGCTTCTTTGCATTTTACTCATGCATTTAAGCCGCGATCTTGGTATTTTATTGGTTTGGAGCACATACAGAAGCAGAGTATGCTAGGGAAATCAGAAAGTGAACTGAAGCTATATTTGGATGGTCGCTTATATGAGAGCCGCCCATTTGACTTTCCGCGTATCTCAAAGTCGCTTGCTTTCTGCTGCATAGGGACAAATCCTCCTCCTACAATAGCGGGTTTGCAACGCCGCCGACGGCAATGCCCACTTTTTGCAGAGATGGGGCCAATTTACATCTTTAAAGAACCTATTGGCCAGGATAGAATGGCCCGTTTAGCTTCAAGAGGTGGAGATGCAGTTCCCTCTTTTGGTAATGGTGCAGGTCTTCCTTGGTCTGCTACAAGTGAACAGGCAATGGCTTTAGCAGAAGAAAGTGCTGCTCTAGATTTAGAGATTGAACCCAAGATACATCTACTCTACCATCCGAAGCTGCTGGTTGGTCGTTCTTGTCCCGATGCTTCCCCTGCTGGTGCATCAGGTATCAAAATTATCTGTTTGCTTTGGAAGTTAAAACTAGGAGTTTTGGTTTTTTGTATCACACAAATTCTACAAAGAATAAGGTCTATATTTCATGACAGAATGCATTAGCTTGATGGCTAGGATTTTTCGTTTTGGTATCTTTATGTGTATTACCCATTTTTCCTTTGCCCCACTTTCAGTTTATACACTATAGTGCTTCATTTTTATGTATTTTGTTGATGTAATGCTTCTTTCACTTGCTATAGACTGTTTGTTTTGCAACCATTTTTTTGTATATCAGTATGTTTCACTGAACTCTAGAAAACAAGGTCTCTGCATTTCAGGATACAAATTATGCTAAAATTGTGTTATTCAAATAAAGAAACACACTTCATGACATAAATGGACAGATGAAGCTGATCTCCAACATTATGCAATTACAAAATGTAAGATAACTGAAGGATATGTTTCCTTTTAAGAATACTCATAGAATGTTCCTGTCTTATTGATGGTCTTCTAATTCAAATATGGCACTTACCTACATTGGTCCAAGAAGTGCGCTACCCCTTTTTTCATTTCCCCTACATTCAGTTTACACACATAGATCTTCACCTTTTATGTTTTTTGTTTATATAAAAACTCTTTCACTTGCTACAGGGTGTTTTCCAATCATTTTTTAGTGGATCAGTATGTCTCATGGAGCTATTGCAGTCTAGAAAACCAGGTTTTTGCATTTTCAAGATACAATTATGCTAAAATGGTGTTATTCAAATAAAGAAAAACATGATTCACAACATAATTGCACAGTCAATGCTTGAGCTTCAACATTATATATTTGCAAAATGTAAGATAATTGAGGGATGTCTCCTTTAAGAATACTCTCAGAATGTTCCTGTCTTATTGTTGGTATTCTAAGTCAAGATGGGACTCTTTTACAGTGGGCTGAGAAGTGAACAAGGGATTGACCCTCTCATGTGTTCTGATGCCTCATATGTTGGTGTTAGGACTTTCCTGGTTGTTGACGTGGCAACTTATCCTAGCAAATGTGGTCACTTCTTTAAAGCATGACATTCTTGAAAAAAATGTTTTGTTGGAAAATGTAGTTTACAAGTCAAATGGATGGCATAGTGGCACACATCCTGCCTCATATGGATGAAAACCGTTAGCATCCCAAATTCTTGATAATGATCTTCTTACATTCAAGTAAGAGGCATGATTCAAACTTTTGGAAAATGATTATTTGTTGGAAATAATACTGAGAGGGGAGGTGAATTAGTATTATCAAGTCAATTATTTTTCAATTCATATACAGATTTGTATACGCTACTTTAGTTAGATAAACCAGCGTATATACACAACTTTGGTTAAATAGAACAACGTATAACTCACAGACTTGTAATTTAATTATTCTTCAGATGTTAATCTTAAATCTGTGTGTCAGAACCATATAGACATCAATCAGGAACAGAAAAATAGTGCAGACAGTCACACACAAGAACACAAGATATAAGGTGGAAACCCAATGTGGGTGAAAACCATCTGCTGCAATTCGTCTCTATCTTCTTTCAATTAGAAACTTCTTTTTACAATGCTTCAGTACTAGTGCAGTCTTATACCAGTACGTAGGTTGCTTCCTGTAGAAGGCTACAACCTTCTTTCGTTCTCCAGCTTCACCTGGAAGGGAGCTACAACCCCCTTTAGCGCTTGTACTAGCTGAGGTACTAGTACGCATGCTGCTACCTGCAGAATGCTACAACCTTTTCTTTTCTTCCAGGGACCACGTTTCATAAATTTTCAGACTGGATCCATGAATAACATCAATCATACATCAAGTATATCTGCAACAATCAATCTCCTTTGTACAACCCAATATAGAATCAACCAAACACTTCTCAGAATGCTATAACCAGATAACAGTAACAGTAACCAGACACCAATTCTGAACCTAGAACACTGCAGCAATAACCAGAAGCAGCTAAAGCATATTTCATGAAACGTACACTACTTCACTATGCAGAACCTG
This sequence comes from Pinus taeda, assembly GCA_000404065.3. Lineage (NCBI taxonomy): Eukaryota > Viridiplantae > Streptophyta > Pinopsida > Pinales > Pinaceae > Pinus > Pinus taeda. The sequence continues at coordinate 14,488 of APFE030835985.1, read as the reverse complement.
TGTACATACGCAGCTGTATCAATGCCAACCAGCGTATACGGTGTCTTATTTCGCTGAACTTGCGTGTATACGCTGTCTTATTTCGCTGAACCTGCGTGTATACGCGCCTCTGATGTGCGGAACCTGCGTACAGATCTATACAAGGCAATTTTCTCTTTTCAAGTATTCAGACATCAAATATACCCAGTTTATCAGATTTAGAGATCTAATCATGCGCCAAATACAACAGATCAAAAACCATACAATGATACTACTATTTAAGCCTCAAGGTTTTAATCCATCAATAGAACTTATCCATCTTTTAGCGCTCAGGTTCCTCCTTGGATCAGATTTAGTAATGCACCATAAACCAATCACAGTGTTCCAGATCTTGCTCTTCTTCAGATATTCAATACTTCAATCAATACTCTTGCCAAATGATCTCCTTCCCTTTTTATAGTCTTAGGCCTTTCTTAACCATGGTCCAAAACCATTGAGAACCAATACTAGGGACCCAATACTAGGGTTCAACACTTTGTATGCAATACCAAGGACTAAAACCATAGGTTCAAATATGTCGGACTAAATATCATGGATCACATAAATTTTCCTACATGTACGCGCTTTTTCTTGCATGAAAGTGCGTGCATACGCATATGCGCCTGTTGATTGGTGATCCTGCGTATATACGCGACTTTTATAAGATGAACCTACGTATACCTTATTTTCTTTCTTTCTAAGAGCCTGAACTGTGATCTGCCCTTTGAGTGAGTTGCCATCAAGGACAACACTTGTGCCATAGTGCCAAATCTGTGTCATAATGCCAACATTATTCTCTTGTCCCTATCATGTTGTGATGAACAACCTTTCATTCAAATAAGTTCATTCTGCCAACAACTAGATAGGGTTGTAGGATGTTGAATTTTATTAAACAAGCTATAGTGCCTAATGTGAAAAGGTCCATTATTGTCATTGCTGGAAAGCTTTTATTTTATATGTAGGAAAGGGTGTTTTTGCAAATTGCATAGATGAAGGTAAAATATGTGTGTATGTTACCTCAGCTCGTCATGATGTTGTATGTCAATTTTTGGATTTCAATTGTGTGTATATTTAGAGTCGTCCAACGTTTCGGGTCGACTCACCACCCATCATCACAAACAAAAGCAAACATATTTCAAGTATGCAATGCACATAAGCTCATATAAACATGCAATGATCCAACTCAATAGTTCTTTATTGAATTGATTTTTGCAACCTTGTTAAGATCTTTCGCAATTTGTGGTCAACCTTGGAAACATAAAGATGATGATTTTCCACTTTTTGAAGAAGGCCCTTCGTAGATTTACATTTCGAGATCATCACAACCTATGTACATGTAGGGGTTTTGTTTTTAGGGCTCAAGATTGAACCTAGAGAAGGTTCCAACTTTGGATTAATAAAGGGTATGGATCCTCTTTTTAGAGAGACAATGCTTTTGACACCATTTTTAGGGAATCTTATCCACTTTGGCTGTCATGGACTCCATCATCAGGCCCTCTTCATTGCACTATAGATGCAAGAGGGCATTGCCCTAGCCCTTAGGTAGAGTTTGCAACTCACCAACCCTAGATTGAGATTACTAGCAGAGTTATTGCCTTTGTAGATTCATAGACTTGGTTGCTACTAGGGACCAATATCCATACCCTGCTAGTTGTTATTTGGAGGCCATTGCCTTGCTTTCTTACCTAGCTAGAGCTTGCTATTTGTTCTCAGAGTTATCTTGCTTCCTTCCATTTGCTAACATATCAACAAATCATTTTCCCCCCATTCAATTACTCTTTAGATGTTGTTGGTGACCTCTTGTTGATTAAGCAAGAGATGAATGAGATTATGAGAGGATATTAATAAGCAATATCATATTTACAAGCAATATATCTAGGTCATTTGAATTGCCACTCTTGGGGATTTGATGCCCAAGATGGCCTTTTATACAGAGTACTCAATGTAGCTATGAGATAGCCTCATAGTTCAATCCCCATACACACTACAACATTGATTGCATGGCTTCATGAACCCCTTAGGCTAGTTTTGGGCAAGTTTCCATCAGCTTCAGGTTGAAGTTGATGATTAGATTCCTTGGTAAAATGGATTATGTTGGCTCTGCCACATACAAGAGATAAAGAAATAAGAGTACTTTGTATTTAACTTGTTTAGAAGTCCTTGGCATTATGAGATTGTGAACAATTCAATTGTTTGTTTAGGGAGTCTTGTAGCTCTCTCTCCACATTCATTTTGACCATTGAGAAGAGGTTCATAGCATTTTACATGGGAGAGGCCCTCAAAATTAGATCGAACATCTTTAAGTCACCTCCCTAATCGAACATTGTTGAACATATCACGTCTTTCTTTCCATTTCCGACTGGGCAGGAGCACTTAGAATTAGGTAGAGAGTAATGCCATCCTAAATCCCAAATCTATCAAAATTTGAAGTGTGGTTTGGTTCCTAGGACCAATAAAACCCTACTAGGGCCAGGTAGTGCACCTCCTCTTGATCTTAGCAGTGGGCCACCTCCTCTGGATGAGATAAGATAATTATATTAATGTCCAACAAATGACCACAAAAATGGGTGAATGGAATTGTCGAGTATAATGATGTTGATACAAGCAAGAGTACCAAAAGCTCTCCTATATAAATAATACACAATAAAGTAGAAACATAATGTATATATGTTAAAATGGAATGCCCTCGACTTGAAGTGTTGTTGGCCACGCAAAGGAGCCAAGGACTAGGTCATGATCCACTAAATATCTCCTAACACTCGAGGTTGAATGAAAACTCAAAATAGGATGGTGCCTTGAGGGAGAGCTAAGGGATGATTTGGACCATTTGTTGTGCTGTTGTCAAGAAGAAGTAACCTCTTAATGGTGTCTAAGTGACCTTGATTGCCTACTAATAAGAGATCTATTTTGGTGACGTCTTTAGGGAAGAGGAATGGTCCCTTTGGTTCGTTTTGATCTAGAGTTTGAGGCAATGCTACTGGTAGCTTGCTTCTAGTGCCCCTAGATGATGTGAGCATTGGAAAGAAGGATGTAATCCGTTGAACAAGATTTGGTCCAAGAGGAGCCTAGAGAATGTGGGCACGAATTTTGAGGGCCTCTTGTGTGTAAATGGTTAGACCTCTCTAGTTTGAGTATAAGAAAAAACTAGAGAGAGTCTGGATCCTCCTAAATAGGTAATGGAATTTCCCATGGATCTCATAATAAATATGGCAACAGAAGTTGAAATGCTTCTTAGTCTCAATCTCTTGGAGATGGCACAATTGATAGATCCTATTTGATCAACCAATTTGGTGGTTAGTTTCAATCGATAATCTATGAGAGCTAAACTATCCCAAGGGGATTCAAAGGGTGTGCGTTCAATGGGGTCAAACAATGAGTCCATCCATCATCACCATGAAGTGGTCAATGTAAAAAGCCATCTTCGGATGTAACCCACCTCGAGGATTTATCCAAGTGACTTGTACATATTTCTTGTAGATATCTTCTCAGATAATTTTGTTCATCTCCTGTTTGGTTGGTAAGAGGTGGCCAAGTGGACACAGGGAATATTTAAATTGAGGAAGTTGGTTTATCCTAATACCTATCAAAGCAAGGAGATTATCTACATTGAGCTAAAGTACTAGTTGCTATTATGGACTTTGATTAACAATAGGCCAAGTATGGATGTTTGTCACGCCCCTTTGTTGTTGGAAACACCATCTCAAGTTGGAAGGGGTGAGCTTCAAATTTTGCAAGAATGATGGTCTGAGGAACTGTTTGCTTGTACCAAATGATGCGTTGAAGAAGGATGATCTATACTCTTTATTGAAGACCAATCAGACTCTAGTAAATAGGTACTCAAACCGCAAAACCATATACAACTATGGGTCAGATAAGAGTGAATGAGTGACATCTAAGCTAATATACCTTAAATGATTCTAAAGACACTGCCTTACAAGAAGTGCCTCTTGCATGTAAATGGCTAGACATCTCTAATCTAAGTATGAGAAAAAGCTGGAGAGAGTATGGATCCCCCTAAAAAGGCAATGGAATTTCCTATGGATCTCATAATAAATGGAGCAAAAAAATATGGAATGCTTCTCAGTCTCAATCTCTTGGACGATCTACAACTCAGCATATGGGAGATGTGTAGGCGTTTGATGTTAGATATAAACATTTTTTAAATTCAATTTTTTATATCTAATTTTGTTTTTATTAATAAAATTGTTAACAATTTTATAACATATAAATAGTAGTTATAAACTAATGTTCATTTTACCATATAAAATAAATTAATGATTTTGTAACCATATTTAAATTTCATTAATAAGCACAACAAAATTTAATACTTACAATATAACTAGATTCTTAACCATATATATTCATCCCCATTTTACCATGGTTATTATTAACTTCTAAGTAGGCTTTGTTACAACACCATGGACCAATACCATGGCTTATCAATACCACATCCCCATAAAGCATAATTCATTTCAAAATCAAAATATTTTATAAATATTTTATTGCGTTAAGAGGCACTCTCCAACCTAGTATGGAAGACATGTTGTAATGTCCTATCCTGTAAACATTTTGACTCGGTCAAATTAACAGTTGTTTTTGGACTCTAGGTTTTAACAACCCATGTTATTGACCCATGGTATTTGTGAAGAATATAGTCTATTTAAAGGGGAAAGACTCCAAGTCAAGTAAATTTGTCCTTCAACGGAAATGCCATCCTAACAATTTTAATCTTTGATTTGATGATTAGGGTTAACATATGTTAGGTCCCTATAATACTAGTGTAGACCCCATATTGTTATCGTTGTGTCCCATGTAGCATCCTTATTGTAATTGTTGTGTCCCATGTAGCCCCTATATTGTTATTGTTGTGCTCCATAAAAGCTCACTATTGTTATTATTGTGCCCCATAAAAGTCCACTATTGTTATTATTGTGCCCTTACGTTATTACTGTTATGTAGTCCCTAATTATATTGTGACTCTTTAGACTCTTGTATATACAAAAAAGGTCTTGTCATTTGTATCATCCAAGAATTGTTCATTTATGTGATGTAAAAGGCGGTTGCCCCCTCGAAGAGGCTTATTTCAAGTAGTATATCTTTTCTTTTGTTTTCTAATCTAGTTACATAACACTTTGATCTGAACATGAGGCACTAAAGGCTTCTTGTCAAGTTTACAAGAACCTCTCCCACTTCCAAAGCTTAAATATTCATAAGTCTTTATGATTAACCAATTTCGGAATTAATAAGTGTTTGAAAATATAGGTATATGCTTATGTTTGTTTTAAAATTGTTTATGTGTTGTAAATTGATTTGCTTAAACTGATATAAAACATATAACAGTGAAACAATGCAACAAACGAGCATCACACATAAGACAACAAGTTTAATATGGAGTTCACCCAAAACTCTTGGGCTACGTCTCCTTGAGCTCTAGTCATCTCAACTAGGCTCTTTGGGATTATGGCAATAGTTCTTTTACAAGCTCCATGCTCAACTCCATTGATTTACACAGAACTCAGTGGCCTTAGAACACCGTCTTATCCCTGGCTCTTGAAGCTCTTCGGCTTTTTAGCTCTCGGCCCTCGTTCTGGCTCTGGCTCTTTGGCTCTGGCTTCTCTGAGCTCTCTCTCTCAGCCTCTGCGTGCATCAGTGGTTCATTAGACCTCCCAGCGACCTTTAGCAACCTTCCAGTGATCTTTTTGCAGCTTTGCTGCTTGTCAATCGTGCTCTCTGGCTTTTCACTCTCGTAGCTAACAGCACTCCGTCAGCGACCTCCAACTCTCGCCAACAACTCTGTCAATTGGGCCTTCTAGCTCCTTTGAGGCATTTTCCCGACTCTGCGGCTTCCCCAACCATTTATCTGTGTCATTACTCCCCTGCGGCTTTGTGGCTTCTTTGCGCATTGTCTGTTCGACTGGCCATTTTGCTCTGCGGCTCTGTGGCTTCAAACGCATCATTGTTTGCCAAAAACACCCGCTTGCAGCGTGGCACTTTGATCAGGGGCCATTACAAAGGGATTGGGGCCTTCTTCCAGGCAAAAAACCCGAAAATGGAGGAAAATCCAATACAAAGAGTTATCTTTCTAAACTAATAACACTATCGGGCGTGAATTCTGGACTTGAAATTCCATTAAATCGCCCCTATAACCCTATCGGGTCCGCCATTAGTCGCAATATCGCTATCACATCATCGCTTGGCCAAAATCCCAAATACACGTGATAAAACAGAAAATCTGAATTCCCAAACTTCAAAAATTATGTAATCTGGCTTATAATCCCCGTCAGGTCCGACCCTTGTTGCTTATCACAATCACAATCGCATTAGCCCTGCTAGCGGGGATCGCCGATTTAATTTTGGCTGTTGATCTCATTTCCGATCTGACGGTTGAAATCGCATGACACGAATTGACAATCGCATGTCACATATGGTATCGACCCCTTTTATATCACTGCGATACAATGTTGCGATGCGATATATCGTAATCGCATGCTGCATAGTCCCGAGGTTCATTCCCTTATCTCATAGCATCGCCGACGCTGATCCGCCAATGCTGATATCGACAATTGCAATGTCGCATCGGCCCGGGGTACTTTCCTTATATTATTTGCATATGCTTGTTTGACCCGATATGTCGTGGATCGATAATCGGGGGTCTCTTCCGCCTCCGCTTTAAGTCCGCCTCTTGGACCACTCCGATGCGATTTTCTTTTATAAAACCTTTCAGGCCATTTTTGAAGATGTTTCCTCTTTTTCAAAGGAAGAAGGGTAACTTCTTTCTGCGATAACTTCTCCATTCGAGGTCTGTTTTAGCGCATTCAAATTGCAGTAGATTCAGAATGAAAAGATCTACTACGCAATGGGACTATTTCCAGGAGCATCCTTAGACTTTCATTTTCCTTTGTGAGGAACACTTAGACTTAGAAGTCTATCCAAAATCCATTTTGGATCACGCCTTCTCACTAAAGAACTTTTGGTCTCCAAAAAACTGATATACTGATTTGAACAGTAAATGAGAGTAACAACACCCTCTTCTTTCAGCCTCCACACACTTGCCTTGCATAGTGCCTCCGTACCAAAGCCCTTGACCACTTTTCTTCCTGGATGTGTTGGTCCTTCCTTGGGAAGAACTGTCTTCCACCTTGACTTCATGCAGAACTCCTGTTGAGATGGTCACAGAAGGTAGTTTGAACTTTTCTGCCTTGATCATTGATCCAAGGTGGCTCAAACAAATGTGAAGTACATCTGCTTCACAAAATTCTCATTTGTACCTGTTTGAAATGCTGTCAACAACAACTGTTAACAACAACAGAAATACAGACAACAACTGGATGGTCTAAACTCTTGCTTCAACAAAGGTAACAAATTTCACATCTTGTGAACACCTCCATGTCTTACATCTGCATACAAATGATGGACTAGATAACAAGTCCACAAAACATGCCTTTAAAACAAATGACCTTTCAAGTCAAGCATGTAGAAAAAGACCATTATGACTCTTTTTCAAAAGATGAAACACTTCATCATTATCTCCATCTTGGAGACCAAGTTAACTTTTCCCAAATCAACATTGCATCACATGCATGTCAAAGTAATCAACCCTGCAAGTTAATTACACATACATGTTCAAATACAAGGAAATCATCAACCTCCCTGTGTTTATGCACATCATTCCTATGCATGCATTTCGTCCTTCAACTTTTGCTTAAGCACACTGTATTTTCGAAGCTGAAATGAACATAATGTTGCAACAACAAAGTGAGTCTCCTACTCAACTTTTTCCACTCACCTTCTTGGTAAAATCCTGCAACTTGCATTCCCTTAACAAAGAAATGCAAATAGATGCATCAAGAGACATGCAATATTAATTGGATAAGAACTCTAACCATTTCTTACCAATCCATTTGAAAGGTCTTTCCTTTGTCTGCACATCAGCATCAACATGTGAATCTTCCTGAGACACATCATTCATGGAATCTTCCCTTCCATTTCTGCCATTTTCTCTTTCTACCTTCTTCAGCTTTTGTGGAAGCATTGCTGGGTTCAGAGTCCAACACCTTTCAGCAAGATGCCCTTGCTTATGGTAGTAAGTGCAACACATGTGCATCCTCTTGACAGCATGATTTGCCTTGTTTAATGGACGTTTGGCTTCTTGCTTCTTTTCCTTCAAAAGTTTCCTGTATGTGGTCATTCTCTTCCAACATCTAGAAACATTATGGTTATCTAAACCACAAAAGGAACATGCAATTCTTTTCCTAGGCTTATGTGGAAATTTATCATTCTGAACATAATCAAAAGGAATATGATAAGAACCAGATTTATACCTTTCTCTTCCACCTCTTTTACCTTCATGAGGAGGTGAGCTGAACGAAGAAGTAGCTCCCTTTGGAACACCATCAATCTCTTGAAGGCTGTCAAAGTTTCCACAACTCTTTGGTTCAAGTGTATGCTGATATACACCTTCTTTCTGCAAGGTATGCTTCACACCATTGTATTCCCCAAGAATACAATATTCACAATCTTGGGGTAGAAGACCTGAAATGAAACTCCTTGGAGCTATTTCAATGGTCTTCATGGCAGCTTTGGAATTCTCTTCATAAGCTTGTCCATAGCCAAGACCCAAATACCTAGGCCTTTCCTCAACCATTATTGGCTCAACAATACCTTGTGCATGCTTACCCAAGCCTTTTCCTTCATAGCCCATCTTGGACATTAACTTGGAACCTATGCCTCTGGTATGCTTTTCAAAAGAACCAATATAAGCATTCTGAGAAGAATTTGAAGACAAACTGGAATGGTTTACCTCTTCTTCAAGCTGATACTTGACTAAGGGTTCTTTGGCAACAAAGAGCTGTGACTCCAACTCATGCATCCTTTTCATGTTCATATTTGCAATATGAAGTTGCCTCTCCATTTCTTGCAATTTGTTGCAAAGCATCTGCTTCGCTTCCTCCACGGAATTCAGCTGCTCTCTAAGTATGTTGCTCTTCCTTCCATCCTCATACATTTCCTTCACCTTGTCCGTCATGATGAACAAGTCTTGCTTCATGTCTCCATCAAAGAATCTTGTGATGAAGGAGGAATTTGAGGACTCACTTATAGAAGTTGTCATTATTCCAATGAACAAAAAAATTTCAAACAAGATTAATAAAGTGTTTATTCAACAACCTTTTGCAACAAACCTCTTGTGCTTCAAGGATTGCTTTGAGGTCCTTTAGGATAGAAGAATGCCTTTAGCCCTTCTTCCTTCTTGTCCTTCTTGGACTGAGCTATCATTAGCTTTCCCATTCACCTCTGCAAACTCAAACAATAGTCAGTATGCAACAAGCATACAATCAAGCAATCTTTAAACACCTTTTAGACAAGCAATCTTTGCTCTGTCAATCAAGCATTCTAATATAACCTTTTTTGAAGGTGGGGTTAATCAATCTCAAGCTCTGATACCACTTGATCTGAACATAGGGCACTAAAGGCTTCTTGTCAAGTTTACAAGAACCTCTACCACTTCCAAAGCTTAAATATTCCCAAGTCTTTATGATTAACCAATTGCGGAATTAATAAGTGCTTGAAAATATATGTATAAGCTTATGTTTGTTTTAAAACTGTTTTATGTGCTGTAAATTGATTTGCTTAAACTGATACAAAACATATAGCAGTGAAACAATGCAGCAAATGAGCGTCACACATAAGACAACAATCTTAATATGGAGTTCACCCAAAACTCTTGGGCTACGTCTCCTTGAGCTCTAATCAACTCAACTAGGCTCTCTGGGATTATGGCAATAGTTCTTTTACAAACTCCATGCTCAACTCCACTGGTTTACATAGAACTCAGTGGCTTAGAACACCATCTTATCCTTGGCTCTTGAAGCTCTTCGACTTTCTGGCTCTTGGATCTCGGCTCTGGCTTTGGCTCTTTGGCTCTGGCTTCTTTGAGCTCTCTCTCTCGGCCTCCGCGTGCATCAATGGTTTGCTAAACCTCCCAGTGACCTTTAGCAACCTTCCAGCGACCTTTTTGCAGCTTTGTTGCCTGTCAATTGTGCTCTCTGGCTTTTCGCTCTCGTAGCTAATAGCTCTCCATCAGCGACCTCCAGCGCTCGCCAACGACTTTGTCAATTGGGCCTTCTGGCTCCTTTGACGCATTTTCCCGGCTCTACCAAAAACGCTCGCTTGCAGTGTGGCACAGTGACCAGGGGCTGTTACAAAGGGATTGAGGCCTTCTTCTATGCAAAAACCCAAAAACGGAGAAAAATCCAATAGACAGATTTTTTCGAAATTACACTATCGGGCGTGAATTCTGGACTAGTCCGCCATTAGTCGCAATATCACTATCGCATGGCCAAAATCCCAAATACACGGGATAACATAGAAAATCCGAATTCCTGGACTTCAAAAATTATGTAATCGGGCTTATAATCCCCATCGGGTCTGGCCCTTGTCGCTTATCGCAATCGCATTAGCCTTGCTATTGGGGATAGTCGATCGCTAATTTAATCCTGGCCGTTGATCTCATTTATAATCTGACGGCTGAGATTGCACGCCGCAGATCGACAATCTCATGTCACATATGGTATCGGCCCCTTTTATATCGCTGCGATACGATGTTGCGATGTGATATATTGCAATTGCATGTCACGTAGTCTCGGGGTTCCTTCCCTTATCTCATAGCATTGTCGATGCCGATTCGCCAACGCCGATATCGGCGATCGCAATGTTGCATCAACCCGGGGCCCTCTCCTTATATTATTTGCATATGCTTGCCTCCAACCCGATATGTCGGGGATCGGTAATCGGGGGTCTCTTTCGCCTCTGCTTTAAGTCCGCCTCTTGGACCACTCCGATGCGATTTTCCTTTATAAAGCCTTTTAGGCCATTTTTTGAAGATTTTTCCTCTTTTTCAAAAGACAAAGGGCAAATTCTTTCTGCGATAACTTCTGCATCTGATGTCCGTTTTAGCGCATTCAAATTGCAGTAGATTCAGAATGAAAATATCTACGCAATGGGACTATTTCTAGGAGCATCCTTAGACTTTCATTTTCCTCTGTGAGGAACACTTAGACTTAGAAGCCTATCCAAAATCCATTTTGGATCACATTTGGTATCAAAGCTTTGGATCCTAGGGTTTCACTGCTTTAAAGAGAGTATAATGATCCATAACTTTATCTATTCAACAAAACAACTATGATATTTATGAAACAGATCTAATCATGCTTATAATCACAACCCTGATTCTGAGGAATGTAGTTCGCTGTGACTGATTGTAGTCAACTGTTGGATACTGCTGTCACTGTGTTGAACACTGCTGTCACTGAGCGAAATCTTTTGAATATGGAAATCTCATCCTTGAGTCTCGTACGCAGGGAGGAGGAGCTGTGCGAGCATCTATAGCAAATCTGGACGCTCTCTGCATAACTGGATGACTGCGTCTGGAACAAATTTGTATGTTCTCAGGTGAACTGGATGAGGGCGTTCGGGGTCAAACATACCCAGACTTGCTCCAAGCCTGGATGCCCTAGATGCTCTCATAAGGTTGCTGTGCGAGCATCTATGGCTGCCCGGATGCTCTCAGGGCCACTCTATGAGAGCATTTGGGGACTAATACAACTCGATCTATCGCTGAAGCCCTAGATGCTCTCATAACCTATAATCCCATAACACACTGTGCTAGCGTCTGAGATCTAGAAAACCCTAGATCAGTGTGAGCTTCGACCCTGAGATTTGAGACCCTTGTGCGAACTTTCCTCTGACAGACCTATGCGAACCAAGACAATAAGAGAAGAGAAGATGCCTTGTTCAATGTGTCCAAATGAGCTTGAAATCTCTTCTATTTATAGGTTTTCCTGAGGGTCCACTTGGGGTTGAGGCCGACCTAAGCAGTTACACTTGTGGTTAGGGCCGACCCATTCCATAATACATATATGAATAAAATAATTCAAAATTCAACTTTCGCTTGTCCAAATAAGGTGATCTTTAGGTTGATTTTGGTCCTATCGAAAAGAGGACTCTAATGCAATCATCATCTTGATCATTTGAGCTGTCCAAGGTGGAATTTGACCGCAGTTGTTAACACATCCATGAACTCCGATAGCGAGCACTTTTCCCCTCTTCCCTTGTTGGTGAGTATGAGCAATAAGATACTATTTTCTGCCCTCGTCTCACAGCCCCTATCAAGTCCCCTCGTGTCAACTCTAGGTTGTGAGCCTCTTTGATTGTGAACCCTTTGCTCATGTACCCTCTTATTCGTCGGCCCCGGTCGTGTTTGGTTAGCAAGTTTTAGATCAGTAATAGGGGTCCATGGAATTGAAGAATTCAATGGACGACTCCCCATAGTCTTCATAGCTTAACGATGGATTAATGGGTGGTAACATGGTTAGCTACCACAAAATTTGAAGTTGAAACATCAAACACTTGTTGTGAGTGCTTTAAGGTAAGTTGCTTATGAACCTTTGCCATCTCTGATCGTTCTTTGCTGTCGTCCGCATATTGTGAGCTTGTTTATGGATCCTCATGCCTCCACCTTTCCTTTGTCATTATGCGAATTCCACACCATTTGAAACTTCGAGGTGCTTGTCTATGAACTCTTATAGTGAGACATTATTCCTTGCTCTCTTTTCTGCGAGTCTAAGGTGTCCCCATCAAAATTTAAGGTGCTTGTCCATGAACTCTATCCACGAGCCATAGTCCCATGCTTCCTACTTGTAAATGAGTTTGAGGCCTAGGACACTTTTTTTTTCCCTTCTCTCAAAGACCCTATCGAGTGCCCATCTCAACTCTAAGCTGTGAGCCTCGTTGATTGTGAACCCCTTGCCCATGTATCCTCTTGTTTGTAGGCTTAGTTGTGTTTAGTTCACAAGTCTCAGAGTAGCAGCACGAGTCTGCAAAATCGAAGAATTTAATGGACGACTCTGCACTGTCTTCACAGCTTGAGGTTGGATTAATAATCCAGACATAGGGATGGACACAAAACAATTGTAATAGCAACTAGGGGCGAATATATCGCCCTGCCGTTATTGCCATGGAGCATGGATTCTTATTTTGGACATTTGAGGTCAAGGATTTGCTGTGGAGGAAGAAATTTATCAAGAATGAAAACATACAACTCCATTCAAAAGTAATAGGTCTCAAACAACTTGTCTCTGAAATGAAAAAACATGACAACATACACTTACAAACACCAGTTGTGGACCCATCCTTGCTCCAAACGTAAATTTTGAACATAAAATTTTCAAGAAGAGATGAGATCACAATAGGCCCTTTTTAAAGAGGAGAGAGAAGTGTACCAACAAACACTTAATTCTTGGGTTGAAGTGGTTTGGAAAAGGACATCCTCTTTTGCTTACCATGGTTGAAGTGGTGGTACAAGTAAGATTGAATGAGGAATGACTCCTTTGATCTTGGGAGCTTAATCTTACAGTGCATGGGCTTCCCCCTCTTGTGTGCCCCTTGGATTCCTTACAAATAAGTACCTTTTTCCTTCACGACACTTTGAATTAGAATGACCTCATCCTTGAACGTTTATGGAGTGGCCCCAAATCCACACTCTTCATCTATTATAAGACACTAGAGAATCAATTTCACATGTGGCTAGGGTTGACCCATTACATAATACATGTATGAATAAAATAATTCAAATATCAACTTTCGCTTGTCCAAATAAGGTGATCTTTAGGTTGATTTTGGTCCACTCAAAAAGAGTAATTTAATGCAATCATCATCTCCATCATTTGAGCTGTCCTGATCCATGTGGATATTGGTGGCCACTCGCCTATTCCACTTGGACCCTCACCATTGTTCTGTCATTTATTTATTTAATTTTATTTTCAGTTTCCTTAATTGTAGCACAATTTACTATTTTTGGCAGTTTTTTGGGTCTTGAACTTTCGAAGCTGTTTTGAGGCCTTAAACGACATTTTTTTGGCAATATTTCTTTGGGCAATTTGATTGAAATCGCGTTTTCAGTTGTAGTACTCGGAGAGATCTTTCCAACAAGGTATCATGCGCGTTAGATGGAAATAATATGACCAAGTCACGACCCTGGGAAGTTGGATGTCCAACTAACCCCAACGGGGTGTTGCATCTCCTCCAGTTAGGGTTTTGGTTGTTTAGGGTTTTCTCTTATTGTTCAATAATAAAAAGGCCCTTGATCCTCATTGTAACTTAGTTCAGAGGCATGTAGCTGCCAAATCTCTTCTTAGAGATAAGCTACCATCGCCCGAGCTAGTCTCATTTCCATTCTGTTTGTAAGCATATTTCATTATTTGATATTAATGAAAGGAAGTGTTATTTCTGCTGCATCTCTATATTTATGGTTATATCTGTAACTTGTTGCATTTGTAAGAATTTACAGGGTAAGTTCCTCAGACAGAACACCAAAAGGACACCGCTCACAAACAGATCACAGATCAATACACCAGTATTTTGACGTGGTTAAAACCCTCAGAGAGGGAAACAGCCCACGGCCTGCGCCAACGTG
>APFE030835979.1:0-13590 GCA_000404065.3 Pinus taeda | reverse complement strand
GGGCCCTCATCCTAAACCAAAAGCCCCTTTTAAATTTAACCATGTTTGGTTATACGACCCTGCCTACATTAGCTTGGTTTCAGACTTCTGGGCTGCCAACCCGATTAATAGATTTGATTCATTGGCTAAAGGTTTCTGTAATATTTTGTCCAAGCTCAAGCATCTAAGGGAGAACTCACTACTATCTCACATTGAATCTGTGTTGAGCTCTTTTCTCGATGAGAGAAGCTTGGGGTTTATTACAGCTAAAGACAAGTCGCATCTGATTGAATGTGTATTTGTGATTGTGCATGAAAATCGTTGTTGTTTGGACTTTATTTACATAGTTGTGCATTTATAATGAATGTGGATAACATGTTTGATATGTACTTTGAAATGTGTGTAGATTTTCTTTAGCATATGGCTTGATTTACTATCTACACTAATTTTGTATGTTTGGATATTTACAATTGTCTATGTATGATGATCAAAATTTGATATGCAATGTTTGTATGTATTTATAATTTTGTGTGTGTAGTAAGTAAATTTGATGGGATGTTTGTGTGTTTTTGTATTTGCAATATTTTTGATGTTTGAATGTTTGTGCATTTCAATGTGTGTTATGTTTGTGTATTTATTATGTGTATTTATTGCTTATTAGATTTTAAATTAAAAGTATCAAATAATGCATTGATATAGATAATTATAACATGTTAATTGAAAATCTTAAATGTTAAATCAACTTAAAGTTATGTAAATGCATTTGACTTAATCAATATAATAATTTTCCAACCACTAGATTTTGTGATAATTGCACAATTTTTGGATGCTTGCTTAGTGGTTCACTTCATGTATGATCAAGTTGTATGTCATTGATTGATTGGTGTATGGTAATTACAAAACTTTTTGTATGCCTATTGAGTGATTGAATATTTGTATGATCAACTTGTATGTTTTTATTGTATACATTGATTGATGTGTTTTTATATTACTTTGTGATGATAAATTTAAATGCATAATTTCGTGTAATGATTGTCATTTGAGTTTCATTTATATGATTGTGTTTTAGAATGAATGTGTGACGTATTAATATGTATTTTGTAATCATTAAAATCATATTATTCACCACATCTCATCAAGTCTCAATGTCAAGATTGATAGTAATATAATATTAATTGGTAGAGTCAGCGTTGATTAATAGGGAGTATTATCCTAAGATGAGAATTTATGTTTTCAATTTTTACAATACTACAAATTAATTGATAATTAAATTCAAAAGATGTTATACCTAGACATTTAAAACAAGACAATATTGCTCATCAAATCCATGATACAATGCCATGAAATATGGCATCCTTATTGTCCATGTGATCTACATACTTCATCAAGATGCTCTCTGTGTTTTGGAACATTTGCGATGGATTCAAATCATATGCAACAAGAGAAGCCAGTCTAGTTGAATCTCCTAATCGTCATGCCATATTCATTGGTTGCATTTGCTCAAAGGACCTTTTTGTACCATAGATATTTTCGAGAAGAAGCTTAAGGGTATTATAAACACAAACCAAGTTTTTCTACCTTCCTTGATCCCAATAAATTTCTCGTCACCTAATCTAATCCAGAAATAAACGTAGATGCTCTAATTCCTCTCAGGGGAAATGTAATCCCTACATATGGAGGAAATCATATAAAAAACTTGAGCAACTCTAGGATATGTTTGTATGAAGTGTCTACTAGTTTATTGAATTCTACCAAACATCTCTATGATATAAAGTGTCTATTGTGCCAAATTTTCTCACTTGTAAGTGAATAGGGTAAACAAACCCATAGTACCATACATGTTCTCCCTATTATGTACGTAAGCACCAACAAGGTAAAATTTTTCCATCAGAAAATAGTTATAGGCTTCAAATTATACCAAATGAGTCAAATCATGCATAAACATACTTGCTAAAGCCATTATATATTAATTGTTGAGTACATATCAAATTTTATTAGGCATAATAATGTCTAGACAACACGTAGGTGTTGGAAATACTGAGAGGGGGGCCGAATCGGTATTTCTTTCCAATTGTTACTTTTACCAGTTAGATCACTTATATTTAGAACAAAAAATGAACAGTAGAAATAAATTTCTTTATTAATATAATCTTTACAATGAATCAAGTACAATATAGGTAGGGATCAAACCCCAGAAGAAGATGCCTAGGCTCAAACCTAGGATGTGCCAAGCACCTACTTGGACTTTAGTGAGGCTTCGACCTCTAGTGCTTTGACCCTATCTTATCCAAGGCACCAACCTTGAGTTTAGGAGCACCAAATCCAAGGACACCAATCCTATAGCTTCGCTTTGTCAAGATATGTTTGGTTTCACGACTCCCAAAGTCTTCTTCACCGAGCCCTATCAATCTTCAATTATCCCTTCACTTAGTCTCCACATCACATCATCATTGACAACCTTGTCATACAAAAAGTGTCACCACTGTTATTCATAATACCCAATCAATCTCTTCAAGTTACCTCATCATGACATCAACACTGCATTGTGATCTTCAATACAACACTTCAATGTGTCTTCAATGAACTGCACCAAGTTCTGCACCAGCTCTAATAATATTTACGCGCCTTCTTCAAATCTGGTCCAAGGTTACTCCCAAAGATTACTTCAAGTTACCTCGAAAGTCTGCACCAAAATTTGCACCATGACTTATGCACTGCACCAATATTTCAACACCAGATTATCTCAAAACTACTGGGCCACTGCTGCACCAAGACTTCAACACTAGATTGTGACAATTATTCTTTACAAATGTCCTTGCACCACACTGCACCATACCACTATTCAAATTGTTCCAATACTTCTACACAAGGATTTATACACCATACTACATCTATTCTGCACCATACTTCTTCATCAATTCTGCACCAATATTCTTGCACTAAGACTTCAACATTGTACCAATATTGTAGTACTGCACCAGGACTTTTGCAACACAACTTTACCAATTTCCTTACTGCACCAAAACTTCAGCAATAATATTATGGCATCATGCTACACCAATTTACTGATCTGAATTTTGATATGCTGCTACAAGCCCGAATATGATACCTCAGGTCCGAATTAATATGCCACTGCTCAATGCTTCATTATACTCCACTGTGCTATCTTTAGTTCATGGTTGCTTGACTTCACTGTGCATTAGGATGTTTGTTGTTTTTGTCATGAGGAGATCTTTATCTTCAAGGTTTCATTTGCAAGTGTATCTACTGTAGTCGAGGCTTGAACCAACACACAACCGGAATCCAAAAAAAACTATACAATCTGCAATCCAACACAGTCTGAGGGTTAATACTCCAATAAAATCTGAGGGCTAATAATCCAACACACCATCATTACCATCTCATCCTACCTACTCCACAAATTGAACCAACAGTTCGAGGTTGGTGTGTCCTTGTTTGGTGCACAGTTCAGTATTGGTGCACAATTCCATATTGATTGGATTCCTTAAGCAAAGTTATCTGTTTGTAATTAGCTTTAATGATCCCTTGCTTAAGTTCTTTAGATTGTACAACAACACCTTTCCTAGCATAAGCTGCTTGTTTTAACTGCTCAACTATAAAAAGAGATTTATCGCTTTTGTGTGATGAGAATGTACAACATATTCAACTCCTTTTTTGAACAAGTGATACTGATTAGTTTTCCTGTAAAAGATCGCTTTTATATCATATAAATACGGGCTGCCCAAGACCATCCCACGTGTATCTAGTTTTACCACATCACATGTCACCTTATCCTTAAATTGAGAAGTTATTGCAAATGGTAACATGCATTGCTCAGTTACTGACAATTTATGATTTCTTCTCATCCAAATTAAAGTGTACTGTTTATGATGCTTTATGGTTTTCAATCCCAATTTCTTAACAACTTTTTCTGAAATTAGGTTAGTTTGAGATCCACTATCCAACAGTGTGTCGATCTTTGTATGTTTCATAACAACCCTTATATGAAATAACTTGCCTTTAGAGTTGTTAGAATCATTACCTTTGTCGGATTTACCAGTGATAATCAATGATGTGATCTGTGTCTCATTGCATGAATCTAACCCTAGGCCCAATGGTTTCATTGTTGCTGCAACCTTTTCCTTCCCTATTCTAGCCCACTTTGGTTTATTTTCTGGATGCCATTGCCAACAGTGATCCTCGTCATGGCCCTCTTTCTTGCAATTTTTACAAGAGATATTTTTCAACCTCCTTCTTGCCGAAGTTTACTTTCTTCACTTTCCCTTTTCCCTTGCTTTCCATTCTGGCTGTCGATTCTGATGATACGCCAACTCCCAAATTACCTGCTTCAATGTAAGTCGCTTGTACTACCACTTCATCCAAGTTAGTAGTACTGAACATAAATACAGTATTGCGAACATACTCAGGTAATCCTCCTATGTCTTTCATTAGATTTTCTTGAGTATACAAAGGAATATCTAGCATCAATGCCTTCTTACAAAACTCATTTGTATATTCCTGCACTGAATGACCTTTCCTTACTTTTAGTCCTTGCCATTCTGTTAAAGATTTTTCCTTATATCCCAATGGATAAAATTTTTTTCTAAGTGCAGTAATAAAATCAAACCATGATGGAAAAATCTTACCGATATGCTAAGTTCCTTTCGGTAACTTACTCTGCCACCAGATCAATGTTGTGCCTGCTAAACGAAGCGATGCAAGTCTGATTTTGACTTCATCTTCAGTGATCTATTGCACACCACAGTAGACCTCCATTTTCCTTACCCAGTTGTCAAGATTATCGACATCAACTTCTCCATTGTACATGGGTAACTCAAACTTAACATCGAGTTTCAACGACGGTTTCGAAGTTTTAGGTGGAGTCAAGAGAGAAGTGATATGGTCTTTTTGATCGCCTTCATCTTCTTTTCCAGATTGTGATGTATTTCCTTCTTCATCTTTAGACTTTGTTGTCTTAAACTCTCGATCCATTTCTTCGACCATGGCTCACAAGGTCATGAAAGCATCTATGAAACCTGCATCAGATCCACATGGATAATCACTGCTTCCTTCTTCAGCCATCTCTTTTCCTCAAGTTGTCCTTCTCCTAGAGCCAACCTCTGGATCTCCTGCAACAAGTTATCCTTCACCAAGCTTTGATTTTTTCTTGGTGATCATGCACACTTCAAATCACAATTAACAACAACCTTCTCTGATACCAAATGATCCCAAAAAGATATTTAATTGAAATTGTGATTTATTAACTGTTAGAAAGTGTTATTACATGATTTAAAAACACCATTAAATACATAAGCATGGATAGCTGTTAATAAATTTTGCAGCATATTAGAACAGAAAACCATGAGAAGAAAAGTGACACAAGAGATTATTAACGGAGTTATCTTCAAGCCTACATCTCCAAGCCTTTGTCTTCAATGGGGAGGCCTCTATATTAGAAATTCAAAGCCAAAAAAATACATCAAAGCTAAATCAACTAGATCCTTGGCTGGTACAGTTGTGTTCTACTCGATCTCAGAAATCCAACGCAACTAACTACTCAGAAAAAGACCTCTTACAACTCCCGAAATAAACCTACAAAGTTTTGCCTCCAAAATCCCCAAAGCTGCACTAAAACTCTTCTCTGCTCTACAAAATGTCACAACTCCTCTCCACCCTTCATGGCATTACATTACATGTATATATAGTGTTGGTGACTAACTTTAATGGCAAACATAGCAATGTATTAAATTACATTTTGCATTGTTATAGCCATATACAATATTGTTTAGAACCACACCAAATATTACATTCGGTGCAATGGAAACTATGCACATATCAACCATATACTATGTTTAACTCGGTGCGTTTATCCCGTGGCATCCGACAGTGTTAAACCATAAACTTCGTTCATCGTTTCATTTTTCGTTTGTGAGCACCGCTTACCATATGATTTCACACTTTAATATTAATCCACCACCATAGCTTCATAACATATGTCGTTGACATGGTTTATAACATATGCGCCATTCCATTGTTTTATAAATCAAATGCGCACTACATGTTTAATATTTGTTATGTGTGCATTTTAATAGATGGTTTTTGTTGCTGCTCCAACCCGTCTCAATGCAGGAAGTAGAAGATGGGATGACCCAACTCCAGGATGGCAAGGCACCAGGTCCTGATGTCTTCACCACCAACTTCTTTCATGAGTTATGGGAGCTCATCAACATAGAGGTTTGGGAACTAGTGGAAGAATCAAGATCTATGCACTGGATTGTCCCCTCCCTAAATGCTACTTTCATAGCATTAGTCCCCAAAGGGGATGAATCAAATACACCAGACAAATATAGGCCGATTGCATTATGCAATGTCATCTACAAACTCATCTCCAAAGTATTGGTGAACCGGCTCAAACCTCTACTCCCTCTTCTCAGCTTGCCGAAGCAGACTGGATATGTAGAAGGGTGTCAGATAATTGATGGCATTATTCTTTCAAACGAAGTGATCCACTCCCTGAAACTACTCAAAAATCCAGGTATGATTCTAAAGCTTGATCTCTCCAAAGCTTTCGATAAACTTAGTTGGGAATATATTCATCAAATGTTATTGGCTTTTGGCTTCAATGCCACATGGACAAGGTGGATAATGAATCTCATCACCTCTCCCTATTTCTCAGTCCTGCTCAATGGTTCTCCCTCTGCGCCCTTTCACCCCTCTAGAGGTATTCGTCAAGGGGATCCCCTATTCCCCCTTCCTTTTTGTCCTCATGGCAGAAGGACTTAGCTGTCTACTTCACCATGTTATCTCCTCTCATGCTCTAAGGGGTATCTCTCTACATGGTCTCCATCCTTTATCCCATCAACAGTTTGTAGATGATAGAATGCTTTTTGGTCATCCCTCATCCCAAGAGGCAAAAGCCTTCAAAGCCCTGCTCTCTCTATTCTCTGAAGTCTCTGGAACCTATATCAATGCATCCAAATCCCAACTTTTCTTTTTCAATACCCCAGTCACCACTCAAAAAAACATTGCTCGAATTCTGGGATTCTCCATAGCAGCACTTCCCTCAAAATACTTGGTGGCTCCTCTGCTGGACTCGGCCATTAAACATGCTTCCTGGAGGATGCTTCTCGACAAACTGGAAGCAAGGCTTTCTTCCTGGACTTTCCGCTCACTCAACATAGCTAGCAGACTCATACTGATCAAATCTGTTCTCCAAGCTATGCCTTTGTATCTTTTCTCTATTTTGGCAACACCCAAATGGGTTCTCAAGGCAATCCGCAATCTTCAAAGAAGTTTTATGTGGGGCTCCACAGGGCTCAATAGGAAATGGGCTCTTGTCAATTGGAAATAAGTCTGCCAGCCAAAATCAAATGGTGGGATCGGATTAAGGGATCCTCTCCAAAGCAACAATATGATGGGAGCCCGGATATGGTGGAATTGGATTGCCAAACCACACATCCCCTGGGCACGACTCTGGCAAGAAAAATATGTGCCAGGAAGTCAATGGGACGATCTCATAAGAATCAGCCCTACCATTCCAAGATCCATGATTTGGAATGCCGCCAAGCTTCACAGTGCCTTCATACAAGAGCATAGCTTCTGGGAAATCCACTCAGGCACCACAGCTAGGTTCTAGGAGGACTCATGGCAGCAGCTCCCAAAATTTGCCTCTCTCTTCCACAAGCCAATCTGGCAGGCTTCTATGCAGCAAGCCAATCTCACTCATGTTTATCAATTCTGGCAGCATCAATCGTCTAAAGAATTTAAATTATGGAAACCCGCTAGCACCTGGCAGACCAATTAGCAAGAAGAAACCTACACAGAAACTGAACATGAGTTAAATCATAGAAGAATCAAGCACTCGAATCAGCAGGACAAACTAAGATGGGGACATACGCCAAAAGGCATGTTCACCACCAAGGAAGCATACCAATTACGCTACTCTAACACTCATACAGCAAAGGATCAGCTCTGGGATCAGGTTTGGCAACCAGGACTCTGGCCTAAGGGTTCCACCTTTCTATGGATCTTAGGTAAGAGGTGTATCCTTACTTAGGATAATCTACAAAAAAGGGGATTCATTGGACCATCGAGATGTCCCAACTGCAATCTCAACTCAGAAACCATCTTACATCTCATGGACACTTGTCCACTAGCTACTCAGTTATGGGAGAAAATTGATCAATGTAATAGAAGATCAGGAAAACGACAGGGGGACATAGCAGATACCATAAGAACATGGCCAAATCACCCTTTCCATAGCTCTCTGCTAAACTCGTTGTGGAACATTATCCTAGGCTTTCTCTACTGGATACTATGGAAGGAAAGGAACAATAGAGTCTTCAACAATAACAGCAGGCCGATAGAAACGCTATGGCTTTTCTTGAAGCAAAATCTCCAAGAAACTTTGGCTATTTGACATTGGCAAGACACAGATTTTCGGAACTCTCCTCAGGAGCGCCTCATCATGAAATCTTGGAATCTCGATCTGTCCTACTTGACCCATGTCAAATCCCGTCCCCCAACCAGTTCTGCCTCCCCTCTCAAGTGGTCCCCTCCTGCCTCAAGCTCTTATAAATTGAACTTTGATGGGGCAGCCAAGGGCAATCCTGGGTCGGCTGGTTATGGAGGGGTCTTCAGAAATGAAAAAGGAGCAGCATTGCATATCTACTATGGAACGATTGGCAAAGATACCAACAACTTTGCGGAATTGGAAGGTCTGTGGAAAGGGATTTGCATTGCAGACCAAAAAAAATTCTTCCCGCTAGAGGTAGAGGGAGACTCCCTTATCCTAATTACTACAGCTACAAGGATTCAAGCAGGCACCTCGGCAGCTAAGATAGCTTCCAATTGGAGGTTGCTCAGTAGATTGGAAACTTTGGAGGAAAGGCTCAGGCGCCCCCATAGTATCATCTTCAGGCATGTAAGACGCACAACCAATAAGGTAGCAGATAGATTGGCCAACCAAGGGGTCAACCAGCAGCTCCCTTCCTTCTCAAGTCCTCTTAGTGCCTCAGATGATGCACAACTCAAACAGGAATGCACTTCTTTGGTGCTACAGGACTACTCGATCCCTGCTGCAGGTGTTTGAAATGAGACATGGTACGAAGGCAGTGCGTCAACTGGGAAGGTGGCATCCCAGTTGCGCCATATGTTATTGCAATGGAACGACACGTTGTCCTCGCACACCTACATTAAATGCATCATTCACCACACCTCTCCAACTCCCAGTTCATAGCACGATGGTGGTCCGGTTGTTCGTCACTCCCGCGGTTCTGCTCCAGGCCTTCAGCTCTATAATGGTTGCTGCTCTGGGCGATTCTCTGTGCCATTTAGTCAGCATGTCTCTGCTAGCTTGGTTCTACCGCTCGGCTCTGGCTCCAGAGGTTCACAGTGTCACTTGGTCTCTATTTCCGTCTCACTCGGCGCATCCACTCCTCAGGCACCTCCCTCTCTGCATTCACCTTTGTTTCTGCCTCTCTCTGCGCATCAGTTCCTCGCCCCTCTGTGCTTTCACCCCCCTGTGACATATCCTGGTTCATCAATATGCCGCGCGAAAAACTTAGACTAGTGAGTAGGCGGGGCGGCTCACGAGGTCGTGCCATTCATTAGCACTCCTCCACCATCTCGGACCCATCCTCGGACGCGCTGGAGTCTGGTCGAGCTAATTACTTGGCTACCACAAGTGGCAGGGGAAGAGGTAGAGGGCATGCTAGGAATGACGTCTGTGAGCACAGTGCACATCCCACTGCACGTTTCCACATTCCATGCTCCCTGGTGAACTCCTCCTTTATAGTCTCAGTCACGATTCAAAAATGTGAGAACGCGGCTCATCTCGAGGCCTCGGCAGAGCAGAGGCGGGCCAATCCCAATGTCGACCAGCACCAAGTCACAAGAGGCTTGTCCGCTATGAACCCTGAAGCTGATGCAAGTCCAAGCGCACCGGCAAGAGAAGCGGTCCATCCGTCAGACTCAAGTGACTCACAGCAATTTGGGTGCAAGATTGTTGAGGAACAACTGTCTACCTCAGTTGACCAATGAACCAGCCAACGCCTCAGTTTTTGTTCTGCAGCCAAAGTAGGAGTTCGCCTCCCTTTCAATCTATTGTATCCGTGCATGTTTCAGGTCTTTGTCAACTCGACTTGATGGAGTCTGTCATTGTTTTGTTTATGTTGGAGTCTGTTTTAGTTTTGTTTATGCTGGAGTCAGCAAAGTTTAACCTCGTCATGAATTTTTGCATGGTTATTTTTGGGGTTTTTGGAAAGGTTAATATTCCTGAAAGTTATCCACTCTAATGTAAGTCTATCGCTGGCTCCATAGTCAAGATGATGAGAATTACTCTGTCAAATGCCATCCTCCAGGCAAGAATCTTCGAGGCTTGCCTCGCTGTAACAATTTTTGTATAATAATAGGAGTAGACCAATTGAGAAAAAAAAATATATGGATTTTGTTTTCAAATATAACATTATAATAGATACATGCCATTGCCATGTAAAAATCACCTTTTAACCTGTTATTTCACGTTGCAACCAACCTTGAGATATTACCACTATAATGAAGTTGGAGATCTGCCACTGAGTTGAACTTGTAATTTTGCCATGTGTCGAGCAGTGAAACATTGTTTCATCACAAACTTCCACAAGAAATTCTTCATTCATTTGGAGTTCAAATTCACCCATTCAAGTTGCATTGGAGTCATTTCTACGAGCTCTACGCAATGGTGATCCTTCCACTCGAATCTAGTAACCTTGAATTTTAAGCTTTTTCTAGATCCTTAATCATCCATTGATCAATTTCAGATCATGCAATGAGGCTCAAGGGTCTATTTATTATCGGAAAACATGAGAAAACCCTAAACAACCAAAACCCCAACCCCAAGAGATGTAACACCAAAAGTTTGTGGGCTCGTTGGGGTTAGCTAGGCAACCAACTTCCCAGGGTCGTAACTTGGGCATATTATCTTCATTTGGCACAGACGATACCTTGTTGGAAAGGTCTCCCTGAGTACTACATGTTTCACCACATACCCCTCCCTATGGCTATGAGCCTGTCGCCAACCCAAAAAAAAAACGTTGTTTAGGGGGTCAAAACTACTCTGAAAGTTTAGGATCTGAAAAACTACTAAAAATATTAAACGCTAAAATAAACAAGGAAACAAATGAAACTGACTGGGGGATCTAGGTGGAATAGGAGGGTGACCACCAATATCCACTTGGATCATTCTTGCCCCCTTAGGAAGCAATGGTCCCCATTGCATGCAGAGCCTCCATGAGGTGAGGAAAGTTATGTTGAACTTGGTCCCTGGCGAACCACTTGCCCTGGTGAAGGAGTTGGCCTACTTTGACAACGATATAGTTGTATCCTCAATTGGAAAGTGTTCTTAATCTGTTTGTACATGATCTAATCAGTTGTGGCATGTTCCATGCAGTTTGGGTTGAGCTATGCTGGTGTGAGTTGTTTTCCAATGTCAGATGTGTCCAACAATGGTGGAAAGTATGGCCAAAGGCGATCTCCATTGAACACTCAATGCAGACCAAGGAACAGTGGGATGCTGAGCTCTAAGGCATTGTCACTGACGGTCTTGGTGATGGTGTATGGCCCATATCGGAGCGAGTGAAGCTTGCGATGGGGTCCAGCAAGGCGCTCCTTCTGCAAATGTAGCCAAACTTTGTCGCCCACCTGGAACTTGAGTGGCACTCAATGTTGATCATGGTGCTTCTTGTACTTAGCATTGGCTCTATCCAATATATCATGGACCTGCTGACAGATGTGTTGAATGCGCTCAATGAAGTTGTTAGTCGTTTCATCTTCGGACTGAACGTGAGTCGATTCTACCTGAGGGGATGCAAATGGTATGGCCACATCAATGGGGCATAATGGCTGAAATCCCAACCCTACCTGAAAGGGGTTGTGACATGTTGAGCTATGGAGAGATCTATTGTAGTTGTGTTGGACATAGGGGAGACTTTCATCCCATGTGTGTGGATTCTTCGAGTTGTACATGCATAGAATGTGTACGATCATCCTATTGACAACCTCTTGTTGACCATCAATTTGGGGATGGAAAGTTGTGGACTTAGTATTTTTTGTATCCAGCATCGACCAGAGACTTTACCAAAATGCACTTAGGAATCTGTTGTCCTGATCTGAGACAATGGATTATGGGATCCAAAAGTGTACCCATACTCGCTCAAGGAAGAGCTTAGCAGTGGCCTTTGTTGTGATACTCTTCTTGCAAGCCATCATGATGGCCATCTTAAAGAATCTATCAACGACCATGAAAATTCAATCATTGTCGTGCTTACTAGAAGGAAGGCCCGACATGTAATCCATGGAGACAGATTCCCAAGGCCAACTAGAAGTAGGTAGAGGAGTATACAGGACTTTCTTCTTGATGGGTGGTTTGGCAATGGCGCAGGTGGTGTAGGATCTAATGTACTTCCCAACATCCTGAGGAAGTTTCAGCCAATAAAAATACTTTTGCAATACCACCATTGTTTTCTCTACTCTGAAATGTCCAGCGACTCGACTATAGTGTGCCTCCCAAATCATCTTGGCACGCTCACTTGAAGGAAAACGTATGTGTCCCAAGTGTCATAACAGTGCATTTTGAAGGTGAAAATCTGGAACTTCCTTCCCTTCTAGGAGTGTCTGGTATATGTTGTCGAATTCTGGATCACTCTTGTAAAGATGCGGCCACCCCAATGTCTCATGCCCACAAGAGTCTAGCATAGTGATCAGCGCCATGACCGGTGGTCGGTCAAGGCAATCAATGACATTATTTTTTTTCACTTCTTGTACTTAATGTTCAAATGGAATTGTTGCAAATAGGTGGACCATTTCTAATGGTGATCGTTCTGCAACTTCCCTTGTATCTATATGAACTCTAGATGTCGGTGGTCTGTATGGATGACCATTTCCTTCCCCATAATGTAATGCTTCCATTGACGATAGGCCTTCATAATGGAATTCATTTATTTGTCGTAAGTGGGGTACTTTCGGACTATGTCTGAAAGTGTCTCACTGTGATAAGCCATTGGATGACCATGCTGAGTAAGAACCACACCAATAGCATAGTTGGAGGCATCTGTCTCAATCTAAAATGGTTGTTGTAGGTCTGGTAATGTGAGCACTGGTGCATAAAAGAGGTTATTCTTTAACTCAGAGAATGCTTGTTTTTGGGTTTCCAACCAAAAAAACTTTGCTTTCGCTCCGCCCTTGGTGACTTGACTTAAAGGCCAAGTGATATGAGAGAACCCCAACATGAACCTATGCTAGAAATTGACAAGACCCAAAAAGTTGTGGAGCTCTGTTAGAGTGGTTCTGGTTGGCCAATTCCGAATGACTTGTATCTTTGATGGGTCCACATGTACACCATGCTCATTAATGATGTACCCCAGATATTGAATGTAGGTTAGGACAAAGGTGCATTTCTCCAAGTTAGCACATAGTTTGTGTTGGTGTAGGGTTTGAAGGACTTGTCGAATATGGTGGAGGTGCTCTTCCCAACTCTGGTTGAAGATCAAGATGTCATCTAAATACACCACCACGAATGCATTAGTGAAGGGTCACAATATGTCGTCCATCAGTCTCATGAAGGTTGCAGGGGCA
>APFE030835977.1:9015-37428 GCA_000404065.3 Pinus taeda | reverse complement strand
ACCAGATGCAAAAAGCCCAATCCCATCCTATTGGTATGTATGTGTGTGTAGAATCTTCAATCCCATTTGGGTGCAGCCATCCCTCACTGTCACTATCAGTTTAGGTCAATAATCCTTGTAGTGTAGAAGGCAATGGCAAAGAACCCACTTGTTGATTAACATATGTGGAAGAAGCCCTCACCTGGTGATTTACATATGTGGAAGAAGTCCTCACCTGGTGATTTACGAGGGGAACTGATTCCTCTTTTGTTGGTGTCTCTGTGTCTCCATGAACACGACTCTCCTCCGCCTTCGCCTCCTCTGCAACAACTATTCTGAAACCCTGAATAGAATCTTCATGAGGTAGTGATGTAGAAGCAGAGGTAGTGCTCTCATCGCATCCTGAATTCGAGGATTTCAATAACGCAGATCTTGAACCTGAACTTGCTGGTTTCTCCAAATGTTTCGCATCTGTTGTTACGGGAGGGCTTTTTCTAATATTTGCCCGGATGGAGGAAGGGAGGGGTTTATCAAAGCTTCTCCTTATTCACTTTCAGTAGCTAGAGGGCGACTGCAAGGAAGAAGCGCATTTTGATTTTCACGCTCGGGGACTGCGATGTGGGGTTTTCTCGTAACAGGGCGAGCCTCGTAAATCAAAGCAGGGATTTCCTCATCTCTTGAAATAGTGAGCTCTACCAAAATTTTGAGAGGGCCAAATCGGCAATAAGATCATACACTGCCATTGCAACAAGCAACACCCACGAAGTCCATTCGGGAATCATAGTAAACCAAAATGCAACAAGCATGCCTATGAGTACCAAGTAACCCTGGGTGAAAATTATGGTCACTTTGCACAGGAAAACAAAAAACACCCCACAACAGCAAAATTAAAAAGCACAACCCCAAAAGTAAAACAGTCAATGGGTACAAAGAGAGCTTGCACCAGAAGCACGGCCACACCCCCACCCATATAACCCAGCACAACGAATGCTGCAAAACCCATATAAAAACGAAGAAACTTTCCCGAATCAATTCCAATAGAGACTCCAATGAACCGTCCAACCAAAGTGAATTGCCCGACCCTACGCCTGGAATATCTTACACCTGTTTATTATCCCCGCCAAGGTCATCCAATCTCTATTGCTGAAGGGCGTCCCTTGTAATAATTAATGCAGGTCCTCTGATGCTACGTTGAGCTAGGATAGCTTTGCCTATCACAATGATAGTAGGAGGGCAATTTGTGCTTATTACAACAGAATGCCGCGGGCTGGAGGCCGCAATCCATTGCAGGAAAACAGTGTGAAAATGTCGTTTCAAGAGGGCATTGTCGCCTTAGATGCGTCCACAATACACTATCTACTTGATTTCATCGTAGAATTCACACATCGTCTTCATTTTTACCTCTAAACCTCAAAGATTGCTCTAAAACCAGTAAATACCATCTGTATTCCAAGACTTCGAAGGGATTAAGAGATAAAAATAATGGACTTCTGTAACTTACTTGGAAAATATGAAGTGGACGCTGTAGCAAAAAGTTTCCTCACATCACCAAGAGAAATGCGTAGCCAGCGCGACTCCTTGGCGCTTCTCCAATACGCCTTACAATCTCAACCTCAGATGATCTTGGAACGAACAGTCCTCAGACTGGCGGCCCAGCAGGCTTCAATATTAATCAAAGTAAAATTACACACCATATAAAATCTCAAGTCAAGAGCAAGCTTGAACTTCTGAGAATACAAAAACTCACAATGGCACTCAAACTCACGATGCTAAACCTATACTATCCTACCTCTATTTATACAAGAAATGAGCATCTTTGAGGGTCCTTGTCTGACATTACTTAGTCATGACGGTGTCTACTCAAATATGCTCGAGTACAATAATACATAGCAATTATTACAAAAGATGCACGTGCATGCGCATCTAAAAAGCAAAAGATTCACCAAGTAGGGCTGCGGTCGCTTTCGACATCTGATCCTGGATCAAATTCGGAGGAGGATTTGTTGTCATAGAACTGCTTTTCTAGAATATCTAGATACTTCTGTTCCCAATCAACATTAGCGGCCTGAGCATCTTCATATGTGTCCACAAATAAAGTATCTTTTTCCGTAGATGCTTCTTCTTTTTCTTTTCCTTTATTGCTGGCAATTTGAACAGTAGATTCTTTTCGGATAGGAGCTCGTGATGTTTGTCCCGTATCAAATTTGATTGTATCTGCTGTGACATAAAGATTCTTTCGAGGAAACAGATACTCAGTGTCCTTTACTTTCCATCGATTGATATATGCCATTGGATCAATTTCAATCCCAAGGAAGGGATCAGATCTTCGTGGCTTGATATCGGGTACATTTTGAACAGCTAGTTCAATTCCGTCAAGCATTTCCCATCTAAAAATCTGGAACATGGTAACAGTTCTTTCAATACAATATTGAACCCAAATTTTGCAATACTGACTGAGATCAAATTGGTATTGCCATCCTTTGGTGAAGACGACTGATGAACATACATGATAAGATAATATTAAATTAATCAGAAAAGCAATGTCTTCTGACCAATTGCCATGGAGTATCTTTAGAGTAACAAAATTTTTAGGATTAATCCAGATATCAAAAGTAGGCTTAGATCCTTGCATCTGATCAAGGGTTCGGATCATGGAAAATTTCTCTTGTAATGTCAATTTAGGAAACTCTTTAAGCCAATTAGAAATCTTTCTAATTTGATCTGGATTAGTTACCAGCTGTGGTCCTTCAAGAACAGTCGAGCTGTACAATTGTGCAAATGGATTGGGGTCAATTGGAAGTCGAAATTCCATACTATAATGATCCCAAGGTGATGTAAATGTACGTAGATATTGAACAGTTCGTTTAACACATTGAGAAGATCAAACCACAGTTTTCTTCTGACACATGCCTTCTTTAATTTCCCAATCTGCAAAAGGTTGAAATAATTCATATTGGGGAAAAGAATCAGTAGCATGATAATGTTTATCTACCCTTTGGAGAAAGGCAGCGTCCAGTTCTTCAAAAAGATCAGGAATACAGATATCCATCACCTTTTCAGTCATATTATGAGCCTTATTCATTTCCCTGGTTAAGGCATCAGCCAAGAAATTAGAATTACCAGGGATCCATTCAACATCAAAATCATACATTTGAAACCACATCTGCCATGCTAATAATCTTCCTCTAGCAAGCTGTTTATCTATTTTAGCAGTGAGGAAATATTTAAAATTCATGGAATCTGTTCTAATCAAAAATTTAGCAGGGGCTAAATAAATCTCAAATTTTTGGATTCCATTGAAGATGGCTAAGGTCTCTTTTTCAGCTGGGAAATATTCTTTCTGATGTTTGGTAAATTCTCCTGATGAATAGGCACAAAGAACTTCTTCTGTTTTGTTTTCAACCAATATTCTTTCCAGCAGTGTTGCTGACCAAAAGTGATCTGAAGCATCAGTTTGTAGAATTAAGAATCCATTACTTGGTGGTTTTAAAGCCAGTAAATTCTGACATTCTACCTTTAACTGTTGAACTGCAGTAGTTGCTTCAGTTGACCAGCCACCATTAATGAACTGACGAATTGGGGCTGTTTTTTCAGAAAGATCAGGAATATATTTATGTACATAATTGAGAATTCCTAGAAATCTTTGAATCATCTGTTTATCAGTTAGATGATCTGGAAACTCAGATAATTTGATAAGAGCATGAGGCTGCATCTAAATTTTACCATGATTGACTTGAATTCCAAGGAAATCTACCTGTTCTTGAAAAAGAACCATCTTTTTTTCAGATAAGACTAAACCATGAGATTTGGCTTCTTCAAGAAAGAGTTGTAAATGCTTTAGATGAGAATTCAGATCAGAACTATGTACAAGGATATCGTCTATATACACAACAATGAAATCATACTTCTTGAAAATATGATCCATTCTTCTTTGGAAGAAAGCAGGAGCATTCTTTAAGCCGAATGGAACAACTTTCCATTGGTAGAAACCAACAGGACAA
The DNA here is from genome assembly GCA_000404065.3 of Pinus taeda. NCBI lineage: Eukaryota > Viridiplantae > Streptophyta > Pinopsida > Pinales > Pinaceae > Pinus > Pinus taeda. The sequence continues at coordinate 33,448 of APFE030835977.1, read as the reverse complement.
GTGAAAGCTGTTTTATGCCGATCTTCTTCTGCAATCTGAATTTGATAATAGCCAGACTTTAAATCAAACTTACTGAAGATTTTACTTCCATGAATCTTCTGCATGATAGTTTCTTGTCGAGGCATTGGATAATTAAAGCTCTTTGTAATGGCATTCAGAGGCTTATAATTAATCACCATTCGATCTTTACCTCTAACAATTTCAGAATGATTTCTGACTAAGAATGCAGAACAGGAATAGTGAGATTCACTTTTTTCGATTAATTGAAGATCAAGTAATTCTTGAATTTGCTTTCTCATTTCTTTTTCTTCTGCAGGAGTGCAGGGTATCATCTTACCGGTGACTCCATTTTCATGCATAGTTATAATTTCTTGTTTTGGACTTGCAGTAGTCCAGAATGCCTGTGGGTTATTGGAGCAACATTTCAAAAGCTGTTCATAAATATCAATTTGCTGACTGGACCAATTAGGATCTCTGTTTACCTTGAGAGTTGACTGAGCTTTAGCCTCATAGATTCTTAATACTTCTTGCCAATCATGAGACTGTTTCTTTTCTTTCTTAGAATCAACTTTCTTTTGACTCTGCATTTTTCTTGCTTCAGAATTGGCCATAGATAACCGGGGAACAACAATTGCCTTTTTCTTGATATTGAAGATAATTTTATCTTCGTTAATAGTAACGGGCAATACTGAATTGATGAATGGCATTCCGAGAAATAAGCTTGCAGAATTGTCGTAATGTTGAATTGCAGAGATCTTAATAGTAACCCCCCCAAGTTTTAAAGAAATATTATCAACATAATGGGTGAGATTGACGGAACCACCAATTGTTTCAGAAACAAGAATATGTTGGAGAGGTTTCCATAAAACTTTGAAGAGAGAAGGGCGAGCAAGATTATTGGAACCACCTGTGTCAATGAAAGCATCAACACTAATCCACTCACCTCTTACTTGAAGTTCGACAGGGATATACAATAAGTTACTGGTTTTGACTATTTTCTTCAAAAAGGCATTTTCTTCAGATAAGAGAGTTGTATTTACAGGAAGTGAAGGAGATTGAGAGACTGCTTTTGGATAGGGACACAAGGAATTCACGAGTGGTTGCGGAGGCAATGAATCAAAACGGGGTTGTGAATTAAGAGTGTCTGTAGAAAGAGTAGTTTCAGTCTCGGAAATATCAGAAGAGGATTCTTCAAGATATTCATCTGTATCTAACTCATCACTGTAATGATGTTCTTTTTCCCAATCAGGCTCATCATTAGGGAAAGATAAAACATTCATTTTTTGACTATATTCATCAAGCAGATCAGATTCTGATTCAGAAGCATCGGTTAAAATATATACATCTGACACTTCATCATTTGAATCTACAATAGACCAATCATCTACAAAATCATCAAGGTCAAAACAAGCTTTTAATTTTCCAGAAATGCTTTTAGGACATTTTCTTGCAAAGTGTCCTTCTTGTTTACAGATGAAACAAGCATTGTCTCTTTTAGGCTGTTTTCTTTTCTTGACATATCTGAATTTTCGAAATGGTTTTCTTGGATTTGCAACCCTTTTTGGTCTGTATTTACCATACCTTTTTGATCTTCTTTTCTTAAAAGGGGTCCATGGTAATACATCTCTACAAACATTTAAATTAGGAGTAACTGTGTGAACTTGTTTTTGCCAACAGAGATATTTAACTTTTTCTTTGGCTCTAAAAAGGAGATCGATCCAATAGATCTGATCAATCTTTTTACCTTGATGTTCAAGATCTTGGGAAATCATATCTCCGAGATTTCCTAGGAGTTTAGACAAGAATGTGACTTTCTGAGTATGATCATTATTAAGCTTTGCTTTGAATACCTTCGCCATATACTCAGATCCAAACTGATCAAGATCTTTAAGATCTTTCAATTCCATTCTAGTAAGATCAGTAATAATTTGTCTATACTCATCTGTAGGCTCTGGAACAAATTGAGTTAACAGTAATACTTCTAAAGTTGCTAACCCTGACAAAGCAACATTCTATCGTTCTTCGGGAGTTGCAGAAAACCACCAATCCCATACAATACCAGCCATTCTTTTTTCAGCAAGTAGGAATATAGAAAAGTTATCAAATTTTGAAACTACTTGCATTTGATAGAGAGCACCAATCCAGACTCGAATAGATTCTGTCGGATTTTTAGATCTATCTAGATCTAAAACATAACCAGACATGTTTGTTGCAAATAAATCTTCTTCTAATCTTGGATATTTTGGTTCGGCTTGTCTATTGGCTTTTTGCAAAGAGGGCTTGATGAAGGATGGAAACAATGTAGCAGCATTTTCAAAGGTTGCCAATTCTGTTTTGTTTCTAAATGATGTAATAGACTTGGGCTGAGTTTGAACAAAACTAACCTGACTATTACTTGATTCAGCTTTTTCTTCTTCTTCTTCTTGGGAATCTGTAGTCTCCCATTTAGTAGGAATTTCCATTGCTCTGGAGAATCTAGGAGGCATAGATTCTTTCTTCTTCTTAGCTCTTCGTCGTTTCTCTTTTTCTTCTCTATGCTGCTTATCAGCAGATTGTTCATCATGTAAGAGCTTAAGATTTGCTAATATCTGCTCACTTTGACAACCCAAATCATCTAACACTTCTTCTGCATGTGCAGTCCAAGTTGTTAAATAATTGCCGAGCTGATAGATTTGATCTAAATCAGTAGTATTCTGTGAATTATGCTCGATGAGAGGAGCACGATCAGCTCTAGTGGTTGGCTGTCTAGAAGAGGAAGATGTTGTACAAAATTTAGTACGAGGCGGCCATTTACCACCTTTAACAAATCTTCTATTGGCATACTGCCATTCTTCAACAGGATTAAACTGACCAATACGATGCATTTTTTGTACAATAGGAAGGAAAGGCTTGGATTCAAGTATATACAATTCTTCTGGAGATAATACAGGTTCGGTTTGACCGACTTCTTGAAAAGTAGGAAGACTGTTACTACTGGAAGCAATATCAGTAGGAGCAATAGGAAAGACATATTTCTTTTGCCTGGTAATAGGACGAGGTACCTGTGGTTTTGGCGAAATTAACTTGACTTGACCATTATCAATAGTAACTCATTTTGTTTTTAACTCAGGCTTCTTAGTGTCATTTATGGCTTTATATTGGAAGTACCAATTATTTGGTAATTCAGCCGGATCATAAAGAACGCCTTCTACTTGAGCATTGGTTAAACCAACTGTAACACAGTCTTTTAAAACTGGTTGTTTCAGCTTTGGATGAGCTGTATTAGTTAGCTGAAATGATGCTTTCCCAATGATAGAAAGATATTCACTTTCTTCAGCCATTTGTAACCCTTGAACCCCAGATAATAATTTCCAGCAATCTTTGATATGTGCATCTGTGAGACTAATTGCATAGTCGGGGTATATGGTGCCATATTGACATCTTGTGGATAGGTTTCCCATAATAGTACCAATTCTAGCATGGTCATAGGTTTGGTGACGTGTATCAAACAATTCAGCAATACATGGAGTGTTTATCCCATGACGAAACAAAGGAGCAAGTCCTATTCTTATCCCCCCAAAATGAAGATAAAAATATTTTCCGTCTTTAGCATACTGACGAAACTGTTTGATTTCATCATCAGAAAATAAATTCAAGGCCAGAATTTGGATAGAAGGACCAGAAATCTTAATAGTGATTTCAACTTCTTTCAGAAAATTTTTCTTCTTTAGGATAAAGGTCATAGGTAGTTTATAAATCTCAGTAGAATGTAACTCAGGAGGAGTCCATTTGGATGGATCTTCTACTACCTCATGTTTTTCATTTTCATTGTTATCATTGACTTCAGATTCAACAGACCGAGATGAAGCTTCATTAATGACTTTACGGTGTACAGTAGTGAATGATCATAAGAACTTGGCCATGGTGAATCTAAACCAGAGATTGACTTCAGAAAGCGTTTATCAAATCTACACGCCGAAGCTGTGTAATTCGAAGGCTGCCTGGCTTTCTGTAGGCTCTGTCTATAGAAACACGAGGCTCTGAGGGATCTGAAAACAGGGCTCTGATACCAAAAGTAAGGATAGCTCTGAAATTATAGCACCAATCTTTATCGAAATTGTGCCGAAAAGAGCCAAAAATGCACAAATTTCTGGCAAATTTGCCCCAGAGCTTGTTGAACCCACACAACCTTGGCGCTCCAGGACCGAATCGGCAGCAGAAATGGTCGAATTTGCGATTCGAAGTATTTTGAGGATTTCATGGAGGATTGAAATGAAAGAAAACATCGATTTGCAGGAGGCTACCCTCTTTCTGGTGACACTTTTCGGATGTTTATTTTAATAACCTTCTTTTGACGCTTTTTAACCTGCAAAAGTGCACCAAGGACGGTGATGTGTGAAATAAGCTGTCAATTATATTTACTTTATAAATAAAATGGTGAGGTGTTAATAGGAGATATTATCTTCAGCATGGGTGTGATCACCCACGGATTTCAACCCGTTAGAAAACCCCACATCATTAGCGAATTGAGGACAGAGCTCTGCGGTTTTCGATTAAGTGTTTTTCTGTTAGCAAATTCCACCTTAACCACCTTGTTGGGTTGACATGATTCGTTTTTACATAACACGGCTAGGTTCAATGCACAGTGGAGGTGAAAAGAAATCCATTGATATTTGGAAAAAGCAGTTAAAGTGCAAATCAATGGTTGAAAGTGTCTTCCATTGATCCAACGGAGCAGGGTAAAAGTGTTGACGATTGTTGATGCATAGGAAGACCTATCGGCCTAATTAAATTATAAGATCAGTATTTATACCAGGCTGCTCATACTTGTCAACCAGGTACCTGGTTTTAGAGATAGTTTATATTTTTAGATGTTATTAGCCCTGTTTAGATAACGTATATATTTTTAGATGTCCTTAAAAGGGTATGGAACCATGGTAGTTTATGAATGGCTTACTGGTTTTGTTTTTATTTCTCTTTGAAGAGTACAGTTAAATGGAATAAAGATAAATAACACAGCTAATTAAATTAAATGCCATTGATTTAATTTAGCCACTAAATGGCATTTCATTTAAATTCAATTCATTTCGCATTTTCTTTTTCAAAAATGAAAATTATTATTTAAAAAAGAATAAATTTATAATTTTAAAACATTTAATTAAAATTTCTAATATCCGATCGTTTTGAAAATTATTATAAAAAAAAAATCACAAATTTGTAATTTAAAATATTTCAATTTAAATTTCTACTATCCTTTTTCGAAAATGATTATTCAAAAAAATCATAAATTTTAATTAAAGAAACCTGTACCTCTTGGTTATAGGCAGTAGGATTCCAGGAATCATCTTCTTCATCTTTTTCTGCTTGATTCAGTGCAATTTGTTTCCCTTTTTGTATTTCTGCAGTCTGAGATTTAATTGCAAAGATTTCTGCTTTGAGATGGTGAATTTCACCACTTCTCCAAGAGTGAGTGATCTTACTCTTTTTGGCTTCTGATGATGTGTTTGGAATGATTTAGTATTTCTTTCATAAGATGCATCAATAAATAAAGGCTTTTTCCCTGATTCTTTGAAACCTTTGGTTTTAAGCTGGTCAGCGAGTGCTTCAATCAGGCGATTCTTCATGTCACCTTCTTCAATTGGTCTTATCTGAGATGGAATTTTCAATTCGGCTTCTTCTTCTATAGATGCCATGAGAACTTTTTCTTTTGGAGGCTTATGCCTTTCTTCTTCACTGGAGCTAGTGTAATATTTAGAGTTGTCCTCATATAAAGCATGATAAGCACATTCATCTGAATTAGAGCATGAACATTTGTAGTCAAGACAGATCCCAGAAACCAAAAAGTCGAACATCTATTAATCAAATGGGAAGACTTGCAGTTTCCATAACATTGGGTCGTAAATAATCTTATTCTTCTGCTGTCATTTCTTTCCCCCGAAGATCCATTGATCGACGAAGAATTGATGCCGCTTGTAAATCTTCAAAATATTACATAGATCCTTCCAGTGTTGAGACAACTTGCTCTTCTTCATCATCCTATAAACATAATCGGTTGTATGAATTAGCCGAGCTTGTAAATTATTCTTCTTTAGAAGTAAAATGTCCAGACTGTGAAAAAACCATAAATCTGCTTACATTGGCCGAACAAAATGTTCATCTGTACCATAACCCCCAGACTGGTATTGCTCCACCTTCTACTTCTATCAATTCATGTCTGAATCCCAAATGCTCTGACATCCCCTTCCCACATGAACCAAAGCCAGATCCAGACCATGTCCTTATGGTACATACAGTTGAAGAAGAAGATCCTAGACTTACTGAGATGATTTTCTTAATGAGACCAGCAAAACCATGATATGGGCTAGGAAAACTTGAGCAAACAGTTGATTCCAGGATGCAGATTTAAACAAATTCCTTCTGACTACAAAAAGCTTGTAGTAATGGAAATGCATAAGTTCTTTTCACTCGTGGATGGATGTTTTAAGTCAGAAATTAGCGCCAAATGGATGAAAGATATGCTAAATTGGGATTTATACACAAATCCTCAAGTAGAAGAGTTTGACCAAGCATACACCCCTGAACAAAAGAAATAGTATGCAACTGACTGGAAGCATTATATGGATTCAAATAACACATGGATATCTTTCTACTTATGGAAAGATAATATTGCTCCTATAAATGTTTTCACTAGAACTTCCTCCAGTACTTCAGCTGATAAACATGGATGGACTGCAATTTAATTGTTCACTGGCTTTTTGGGTTCTCCCGTCAATGCCCAAGGCATTGTCATGTTTTTGGACTAGGGGAATGGCTTTGGCTGCATTTGTATTTTCTCCTAAAATAATTCCTTTGTAAGGAGGGAATGTAGTAGGAGTTTCAACTTTTGACCCATCAAGTGTAGTCCATCCATGTTTATCAGTTGAAGTACTGGAGGAAGTTCCAGTGAAAACATTTATAGGAGCAATATTATCTTTCCATGAATAGAAAGATATCCATGTGTTATTTGAATCCATATAATGCTTCCAGTCAGTTGCATACTGTTTCTTTTGTTCAAGGGTGTATGCTTGGTCAAACTCTTCTGCTTGACGATTTGTGTATAAATCCCAATTTAGCATATCTTTCATCCATTTGGCACTAATTACTGACTTCAAACATCCATCCATGAGTGAAAAGAACTTGTGCATTTCCATTACTGCAGGTTTTTTGCAGTCAAAAGGAATTTGTTTAAATCTGCATCCTAGAATCAACTGTGTTTGCTCAAGTTTTCCTAGCCCATATCGTGGTTTTGTTGGTCTCATTAAGCAAATCATCTTAGTAAGTCTAGGATTTTCTTCTTCAACTGTATGTACCATAAGGACATGGTCTGGATCTGGCTCTGGTTCATGTGGGAAGGGGATGTCAGAGCATTTGGGATTCGGACATGAATTGATAGAAGTAGAAGGTGGAGCAATACCAGTCCGGGGGTTATGGTACAGATGAACATTTTGTTCGGCCAATGTAAGCAGATTTATGGTTTTTCATAGTCTGGACATTTTACTTCTAAAGAAGAATAATTTACAAGTTAGGCTAATTCATACAACTGATTATGTTTACAGGATGATGAAGAAGAGCAAGTTGCCTCAACAGTGGAAGGATCTCTGTAATATTTTGAAGATTTACAAGTGGCATCAATTCTTCATCGGTCAATGGTTGATCTTCAAGGGAAAGAAATGACAGCAGAAGAATAATTTTCCGAAATATTTGCAGAGGTGATATTCCTAGGTGCAAGAGGCTTGGGATTGTTTACGACTCAATGTTTTGGAAACTGCAAGTCTTCCCATTTGATTAATAGATGTTCGACTTTTTGGTTTCTTGGATCTGTCTTGACTACAATGCTAGACTTGGAGTCTCTACTGGGTGTATGGTGGATGGCTGGCAACAAAGTGTTTGTGTGTCGGAGGCAAGATTTGGTCTGGATGGCTATGTTATTTCTCTTTTTCTTCATATCAAAACCCATTGTTTGGATCTGCAGTTCCAAGATTTATTCAATGGTTTCATCATAGACATACACAGAGAAATTTGGAAAACAATCAAAATAGACAGGGCCATCAGACAGTGGAGCCACAATTCCACCAATGATGGAATCTGTATACTTATTGTGCGTCATATCTCTTACAATAGCAAGCACAAAAGTATGTAACCCTTTATGAATTAAAAGATTGATTCCAACCCTGATATATCCTAAATGTAAATAATTTGTCTTTAGTCGCTTTGCCTCTGCTTGTAAGACTTTTGGATTTAGCAGAGATATTGTCTGACTATTGTCAGAATTTTCTTGAACTTGAATGACAGACTCTTTAATACTTATCCTAGAAGCAGCAATCAGATGAAAATGAGCTAAGTCATTGTATACTTCCGAGGGGGTTATATGAGGCAATTCCCACCGGGCAGAGGGCTGAGTTTCTTCATAGGTGAGTTTAGCAAAATTAAGAGTTCTACTGAAACTATTAGCAAACATATCCCTAAGGGGATTTTCTTCAACGTTCTGGCACATAATACTAGAGATCTGTATGAGGTTGCAGGTTGGCATCCAAATCTTTGGTATTTTGGAGTTGCCATGTAGGTTTCCAGTTTCTTTTGTAGGTTTCCCACTCTAATTCATCTGACACAGTCTTCAAAACTTCTTGTTTCTGATTATTATCCCATTCAGTGATAATAATCATAACCTGGTCTTGCTTCCGTTCAGTATATTCTCTGCTAAGTAAGTCAGGAAGGCTGTTATCTTCTCCTTTGATATGTTCTACTGAAAAATCAAAATTAGCAAAGAGTGCTTGCGATCTAGAAAACTTTGCTTCTCCAGCATTCTTAACATTTTTTGTCAAAACCTTCTCCATAGCTGAGGCATCTGTTCTGAGAAGAAAAGGCTTGCTTATCAAATAAACTTCAAATTTTCTAATGCAATTCCAAGGTGATTTTACTTCCTTTTCAATGACATAATAGTTTTGTTCTGCTGGATTCCAAACTCCAAAAGCAAATTAAACAACTTGTTCTTCTTCTCCAATTCTCTGTTTGAAAATTCCACCCCATCCAATGTTGCTTGCATCAGATTCAACTATTTTAAAACCCTGATCGTTAACAACATATAATATAGGCAAAGATTTTACCTTGGCTTTAATTTCTTGGACTGCCCTAGTATGAAGATCTGACCATTTAGGGGATTCTTTCCTAGTCTTTTGTTGAGCATCTTCCTGTCACTGGCGCAATCCTGGTAGAAATCGCTGACACAGTTTAGACATCCCAGAAATCTTTGCAGTTGTGTTTTGTCTTTGAGTACATCTGGGAATTTATCTGCAAATTCAATAGCATGCTATTGGAGAGAGATTTGCCCATTGCAAATCGTGTGTCCCAAAATTTTTATAGAAGTCTGGAATAATTCTATCTTCTTCTTACTCAGCACCAGTGCATTTTTCTGAACTAATTTCAAGAAAATATTTACATGTTTGAAATGGTCGTCAATATTCTTGGAAAAAATTAAAACATCATCAATATAGACAATTAGCCAATCAAAATAAGGCTTGGAGATATCATCCATCACTTTTTGAAACTTGGAAGGGGCATTTTTGAGGGCAAATGGCATGACGTTCCATTCATAATGCCCTACTGGTATACTGAAAGCAATCTTAAATTTATATGTTTCATCAATGGAAACCTGCCAAAACCCTGCTTTTAAATCAAATTTGGAAAATATCTCGGCACCTGCAATCCGCCTGATCAAATCTCCCTTATGTGGAATCGGATAAGTATCATCTTCCAAGACTGAATTCAGAGGTTTGTAATTGATAACAAGTCTGGGAATTCCTCTGATTTGTTCGGCTCTTTTATTTACATAGAATCCATAGTAATTCCAGGGGATATTGGATTCTCTTATCAATCTTCTGTCAAGCAATTGCTGGATTTCTTTTTGACAAAGATCTCCATATTCTTTGCTCATTGGGATAGCTCTGCTTTTACAGGGTTTTTCAGCATATCCTTCTTTGTAAAGCAACTTGATAGTATGCTGCTTTCTGTGCCAAAAAGCATTTGGCTCTTCTGAAAAGCATGTTTCTTCTAACTTTTTCTTTAGATCTTGAATTTTTCTTTTAACCTGAGGCAATTTTAGTTGTTCTTCAATTCTGAGTGTACTTTTCAGTTCTCTGAGATTTGTCAATAAGGATTCTGCCTTGCCTAATTTCTGCATGGCTTGAACCATAGTTGAAATCCTTGGGCTTGAAACATAAGGAAGTTCGATTTTCTTCCTTTTTCCTTTTGATGTAGGAACAAAAATAAAATAGTCGGCTCTTCCTCCTTTAAGTCTGGCTGAGCCATGAGGTTCTATTGCTGCTAGGAATACATTTCCTAATATGCAATCAACATGTATGTCAGCCACAATAAATTTCATATATACACAGTGAGTGTCAAAACATAATGAAGCTCTAGGAACTTCATATTGGATTTTCTTGTTTCTGACGCCTACTACCCTTCTTTCAGCTGAAACCCAATATTTTGCTGGAATATTTTTGATATTAAGAATGTTAATGTCTACTCCAGAATCTAATAATGCAGTCATCTAAAAAAGTTGCCCTTGGATGAAAACATTTACCTTGACATGGTGTTGCTGATAGATGATTGTGAATAACCTCATGTCTTTAAACCCAAAATGAGGATCTTGCATTCCTTCAGCAACATGTACCTCTTGGTTATATGCAGTAGGATTTTAGGAATCATCTTCTTCATCTTTTCTGCTTGATTTACTACAATTTGTTTCCCTTTTTGTATTTCTGCAATCTGAGATTTAATTGCAGAGATTTCTGCTTTGAGATGGTGAATTTCACCACTAATTTCTCCAAGAGTGAGTGATCTTACTCTTCCTGGCTTCTGATGATGCATTCGGAATGATTTAGTATTTCTTTCATAAGATGCATCAATAAATAAAGGCTTTTTCCCTGATTCTTTGGAAGCTTTGGTTTCATTTTGATCAGTGAATGCTTCAATCAGGCGATTCTTCATGTCACCTTCTTCCATTGCTCTTATCTGAGATAGAATTTTCAATTCAGCTTCTTCTTCTGTAGATGTCATGAGAACTTTTTCTTTTGGAGGCTTAGGCCTTTCTTCTTCACTGGAGCTAGTGTAGTATTCAGAGTCGTCCTCATATAAAGCATGACAAGCACATTCATCTAAATTAGAGCATGAACATTCTGATGAATCTGACTCAGAATACTGGCCCATATTAGCTTGTAACTCTTCTTCTGATGTGGAACTAAAGGAATCAGGAGAAGTTTCTTCTAGTTGATGCTGTTGGGCTGTATCTTTGATGGAGAGATTTGGGCATCTTTCTGTGACATGTCTTTTGGATCTGCATCTAAGACAAAAAATAGGTCCTGTATGTTCTTGTTTGACTTGCTTGGACTTCTGAGCATAAACAACTGTTTTCTTCCCTTTATTGAGCTTTGATTCTTCCCTTGGGGACATCTGGAAGCTGTATGCCCATTCTGGCCACACAACTAGCAAGTGACTTTATTCCACCTTTCTTGTTTGGCAGAGTGTAGATGAATATCAGAGGGGTTGTAATAATGAGTCCTAGGGACATACTTGTAATATCCCTTCTTCTTATATCTCTGATTTTTATCCCTTGTGGGTTATCTTCTTTTGTCCTTTGGTTAATTCCTTTTATTTTTGTAGAAAATCTCTTTAAATTCTCTTTTAGCTCTCTTTTTTGGACTTTCTTTTCTTAACCAAGGGATCATCTACTATGAGTCCATATTTTCTACAAATGGACTTTTTGTATGGCAAACTTGGTAGTTTTTCCAGAGACTTGTTTCCCTTTGAACTAGTGCAAAGTCTCACTAATGTCTTTGTAATATGAGAATAGATCTCACCCCATGTGTGAGATTCAAAAAGTAACTGGAAAATTTCTTGCATTCTAATATAATAAAAAAATCTAGAAGGTAGAGCAGCAAGGTATACCTGTTTCCACAACAAGTTCATGGAATCTTTTACCTCATAGATCCGCTGCATCCAGTCTCTATGGAAATCATCAAACTGTGACATCTTATGGCACTTGAGGTTCATAAGGATAACCTCATGTTTATTGGCGATCTCTGTCTCACGACCACACCAATGTTCCAGAATCATTGATGTCAATGCGCCAATCATGTTGCTAATGACAGTGCCATCTGGATTGTGAATAACATCTCCTTTCTCATATTTGAGAACTTCTGCTTCCATAGTTTCGATGAGTTTAGGAGAGGATTTAGTCTCCCACCACCTGAGGAGAGTACTTGTAAAACACTAGATGATGGTTCTGCAAGCATTTATTTTAGATTCGCCTCTGAGACACATGAGCTTATATTCAATATACATTAAATCTATCATTTGGAGTATCTGACCAATACTCATGTTGTCAATATTCCATTCCCTGTGAGAATCAACGAAAAAAGTATGAGCTTCAGGCATTTTCCCTTTTCCCTCAATATCAGGAGAAAAATATCTAGAAAATCGATGTTCCAGAGGTTCATAGATTGGAAGAATCTGTGTTTCTGGAGGTTTTTGATCGGTTTCTTTTGCTTTTGCTTCTGCCTTTGTTTCCTGGAATAAGGAAATAATACTAATATGTTCTGATTTATCAGCTTCTGATGAGGAAATTTCTTTAGGAAATAACCAAGGGAACTTATGTATATTTCTCACAGGATTTTCAATTTTGATATTTCTCTTTACCAGGAAAGAATTTGAGACTGGCTTCTCAATCTTCGACAAATGTACTTTTTCAACTTTTGTTGTTAAACCAATAAGAAGAGTTTTAGTTGTATCAATATGACCAACTAATTTATCTCCTACTTCTTCTATCTTGGTTAGTGATTCTCTAGTATAAGAGCGAGTAATGCTAGAATCAAACTGCATATTATTCAAACAACTATTTACACTATTCAATGAAGTCTGTACAACATCTATATGTCTTTTTACATCTTCTGTTTTTGCTACATTCATCTCTAAGCCTTTAAGAGCAGTATTGGTCCAATTCAATTGTTCATTGGCTTTTTCGATTCTCCCATTAATGCCCAAGGCATTGTCATCTTTTTGGACTAGGGGAATGGCTTTGGTTGCATTTGTATTTTCTCCTAAAATAGTTCCTTTGTAAAGAGGGAATGTAGTAGGAGTTTCAACTTTTGACCCATCAGCTAATGAAAGTGGAAGGATCCAGGCAATTTCGGCCTTGTGCTCAGGTAACATGTTAGCATACGAATAAAGATAACGAAGACATCAATTCGATAAAATGCATAGTTTTCTTGCACTATTAAAAACTGACTATAAGGATTGAAATGGTATAACATATCATAATTTTCTCTACGAACAAGCACATCTAACCTTTTTAATCCACAAGCTATCTTTCAATTTTAAAATATATACACCTATCTCCTGAAGCTATCTTTCAATTTTAAAATATATACACCTATCAGCGTAAATATTTGTTTGAATTTGTTATTTATTTAATAAATTAAAAATATATTTATTTCAATTTGTTATTTATTTAATAGAGAAAATTATATTTTCATGTTGTAAATTACTTTTATAATAAACATAGTAATATGTTCTTTTAGAGTTATTCTACCCAAGATTATTTCGGTAATAATTTTCTTAATTTTTTTTATATGTTTTAATTAGGTTTGTTTTTTTGCTCTTAATTTTTATATAATCAAATATAGTAATGATTACATCTATGATTATTTGTTTTCTATATATATGATATATGATCGAGATAACTTTAAGTTTATATATATGATCGAGATAACTTTAAGTTCGGGGACAATAGCATCGATTTTTTTTAGGCTTTCGCCAAAGGACCCAAAATGTTAAGACCATCTAGTCACTAATGGGATAGAGGGTCAGGTGACTTCATCTTTTTCTTTATTGGAAGATATATTGGGAAGCGATATTTTAAACATCTTTTTAAGGCAAGGAAGAAGCCATTATTTTTGAAATAATATGTACAACTCTTCCTTTTCCTCTTTTCATCAAGATGAAGGGAACCTCAAGGTTTAGATATCTGAAGATGGACCGAAGAAAATCCTAAACAATTTTCAAAAGGACAAGAGTCTTGGTTTAGTTGGATGGGGATCAAATATTTTCTGAGCTTATATGATTCTCTCGGTTCTGATCTCTTGGCGGTGGTTGAGGATTCTCGAAGGGAATGCAGAATGCTCCTGAATTTTAATTATTCTTTCATTGTTTTGATTTTAAAGGTTGATAATCCCTCCTCGTTCGAAGATTAGCGCCTTATCTCATTATGCAATGCTATCTATAAAATCATTGCCAAATTGATTGCTCTGAAGCTCAATCTCATCCTCTTTGCCTTCATTTCAAAAGAACAATTTGGTTTTCTAGACGGTAGACAAATTGGCAATTAGGGTCACACAAGAAAGTCTCCATCGCTCGAAATCTATGAATTTAAAATGGGTGGTGTTTAAAATAGGCTTATCCAAAACATATGACAGAGCTAGTCAAAAAGTCTCCATAGCTTGAAATCTATGAATTTAAAATGGGTGGTGTTTAAAATAGGCTTATCCAAAGCATATGATAGAGCTAGTCAAATATATCTTAGGCTCCTACTAACTCATGTGAATTTTGGTCTTGATTTTATAACATGGGTTATGAATTGTATATAAATTTTTTACTTCGCAGTCTTGATAAATGGTGCGGCCTTCTCTTTCTTCCATGGCCAAAGAGGTCTTCGATAATTCTTTCCTCTTTCTCCACTGCTCTTTCTATTGGTGGCCGAGGGATTGAGTAATCTATTAGGAAAGACAAAGAAAAGGGGTGAATTTCAGGGCTATTTGGTGACGAGAATGTTGGCAATTACATATCTATTAGTTGTTGATGACATTCTCATTTTTAGTAATGGCTCCCTTCAAGAAGTGGCACTATTAAAGTCTATATTAACTACTTTTGGGAAGGCTTCTATTACGATCATTAATTTTAAAAAATATTCTTTGCTAGTTTCAAATTTGGGAGTTGTAAAACTACAAATAATTTTTATTTTTTTATTGATGGTCCCTCTATGACTAGATGCAGGTTTAAAATACTTGGGGTTCCATTTAAAACCCAATACCTCACAAGACCACTTGGTCCGACTAATTTAAAAAGTCTAGAAACACATCAAAATTTGGCTTCACAGATGGCTATCTAGAGCTAGCCAATTGGTTCCCTTCAAATAAGTTCTTGAAGCCATCCTAGTTTATTGGGCTTCCTTGGCTTGGATTTCAAAAGGAATTCTCGATTGCATCAAGCGCATTTATTTAAAATTCCTTTGGTTCGGGAAACAACAGGAGAATACTTTGTCGCAAATTTGTTGGGGAAAACTTATCATCCTAAATCTCAAGTTGGATGGAGCCTCAAGAATATATTTATGTTTTCTCAGGCCCTAGTTGCTTAATGTGATGGGCACCTGTTATCCACAGACAGTTTATTGACCATTATGGTCATTGAAAAATACATCTCTCCTTTTTCTATTGAATATTGGGTTCAGAGTGTGGATAAACCATGGGGGCTTCACTTAATGAACCTCTTACCTATTACATGCGTTCATGGCATATTAAATAATACCCTTAATTTGACTAAATATTGGAAAATACCCCTAAAAATAAAATTATTTAACCCCCTACCTGTACGAACTGAATACACCTTTCTAATTTAAAAAATCCCTACTTCCACTAGATATTGTAGGTATCCATTTTTTCATAAACATTTTTTATACCCCTATATATTTTTTCTTAACCTTGAGGTCCATTTTTTATACCTGCTAATATAAAAACACTTTACCCCCTATATATCCCCCAATATATTATGTCATTTTTTCCTCAATATATATCCCCTAATATGGACCCACGTGGTATGATATTTCTCCCCCAATTAAGCCCCTGTGGGAAAAACCTAAGGGAAACATTTTTCTCATTTGGTGGGCATTGTCCAATACTTTTGAAAATATGAGGAGATGTTTTTCTTGGAAGGTGAGATCAAGCGCAAAATTTAACATTGGTCAAGATCATTGGCCTAGGTGTTGTTGGGATCATATAATCCGTCTTCCTCTTATTGAGTTCCTATGTGATAGAAGTATTACCAAGCTAGCACATATCACAAATCTAGCCCCATCTACTATTTGGTGTCAAAGTTGGAGATCCTCCATTGTGTTGTGCATCCCAGACCTTTTTCAAGGGTTGTGACACTCATTTATTCGTGCATTATCACAAGGCCATATCAGAATTATAGACAAGGATGATGAATTCGTGTGGACTTTGGCTCCATCTGGCATATATTCACCAAAAGTATGTTATTCTTCTACAAATGTCGAGTACAATCCTATTGGATGTAGATGGTGGTGGCATCTATCTAAAAATCTTCCACCCTCTAAAAGAAAAGCTTTTTATGCTGTGTATTTTGTTTAGTAAAGTTATGAATTGGGATGTTCTTTGCAACCATTTCCAACATGGCCCTGGATGGTGCTCTCTATACAAAGTTGAAGACAAAACTATCTCCCACCTTTTCCTTTTGTGTTCATTTGAAAAGAAAATTTGGTCTCACTATTGTGTTATAAAATTATATATCACAGAGAAATGGTACACATATATATTGCAGAAACATAAACACATAAAACATATAAACAAAAGAGAGAGAGATATATGTGGTTCACCCAGTTTGGGCTACATCCATAAATAAACATCCAGTCCTTTATTTTATATTATCCAGCAAAATGAAGAGATGCAACCTACAACAGATCCATTGTAATTTCCTCTTCTCACTCACCTAATCTCCTCTCTCTTTCTCACTTAGAATACATATATCCATAGCAGTAATACAATTCCTTCACATATAGTGAGGGGTTGAATTCTAGGGGAAAAACCCTAAATTAAACATAAATTCCACCATCAAATCATCCGTCTAATGAATGACCTAGATTGACTATGAAATTACAGTATTTTACAACAAAATTTTACATCTATTTTTAGCTTCGGGAGCACTGCCCCTGAACCCCTATCAGTGGAGGTGGTGGCTCATAAAATATCCATCTCCCCCCTAGACCCCCCTTATGATGATTAAACAGGAAACCTTGCCGCCCTGTTACGAACTGGGGTCCAACACAATGATACCTTTGAATAAAGAAGATAATCAAACTCCACATCCAACAATATCCCACTTGGATACTGATTATAACAAATCCACTGTCGCTTCATATGCTGGACAATGCTTCCACTTTGGACTTAGCTATTTATCATCTTCATCATCATACTTGAAGACCAACTGAAACCGAGCAGAATCTTAGTTTCTCCCTCATTACAACTTTTGTAACATATCTGCAGGATTCTTGCTAGTGTGTATCTTTTTCAGCTTCATCTATTCATCTTCCAACATTGACCATATGAAATGGTACTTGAGTTTTATATGTTTATTCTTGAAATGAAATGTTGAGTTCTTTGCAAGGTGAACGACACTCTAGATGTCACTATATAAGTTACCCATCTCCCATTTTTTACCCAATCCATCCATAAACATTTGTAACCAAATCATTTCTTTACTAGCGTCTATAGCAACATCATATTTTGCTTCCATTGTTGAAAGTGAAACAACACTTTGCATTTTTGAAACCCAGCTAATAGATGTTCCACCAACGATAAACACATACCCTATCGTGCTCCTCCTACTATCTCTATCACTTGCCATATCTGCATGAACATATCCCTGTAAAGTAATGTTTGAACCACCAAAGAATAATGCTTGATTTTTGGTACCTATCAAATACCTCAGAATCCATTTCACTATCATCTAATGTTATTTGCATAAATTGTTCATATACCTGCTTACAACTCCCACTGCATGTGCAATATCAAGCCTTATGCATACCATTGCATACATTAAACTTCCAGCTGCTGATGCATATGGAACTTTAGTATAATCCATCACTTCCTAAGTCTTGGGACACATTTCCTTACTTAGTTTGAAATGGCTAGCAAGAGATGTAGTAATTGGTTTTTCATTCTACATATTAAATCTTTCCAACACCTTTTGTATGTACTCACTTTGAGACAATGTTAATTTGCGATTTTTCCTATCTCTAGTTATTCTCATACCAAAGATTTGTTTTGCAATGCCCAAATCCTTCATTGCAAATGAATTCAACAATTTTCCTTTGAGAATATTTATTTCCTACATGTTAGACCCTTCAACAAGCATGTCATCTACACACAATAACAATATAATATCAATTCCATCTTTTTTCCTTTTGAGATAAGCACAATGTTTAGAGTGAAATCTAGCATAACTTTGTTCAGACATAAACCCATCAAATTTGAGATACTAGCCTTGGAGCTTGTTTTAAGCCATACAAACTCTTCTTCAAACTGCATACTAGTTTCTCCTTCCCTTTGGCCCAATATCCTTGCAACTGCTACATATAGACCTCTTCCTCCAAATCCCCATAGGGAAGGCCATATTTACATCTAACTGCTCAACATGAAAATATTCTGCTACTAATAGACTTAAAATACTTATGATTGAAGTCATTTTAAGAACAGGAGGAATTACTTCATCAAAGTCTATACCTTTCTTCTGTGCAAACCCCTTAACCACAAGTCTTGCTTTATACCTTTTTCTATCTCCAACTTCTTCCTCCAACCTGTAAACCCATTTATTCTACAATGTACATGTAGGCAACATGAATAAGTCCCAAGTCTGGTTATCTACCAGGGATTCCATGTCTTCTTTCATGGATAAATCCCACTTCTTTATGGTTTCTACCTGCATTTCTTCTTCATAACATTTTGGGTCACTAGAATCGGTCAATAGTACATAATATAATGAAGGAGAGTCATTCAGGGGATCTACTTATCTTGGTAGATCTTCTAACACCACTTTCAGGTGTTTGAGGTGATTGTTGTTGTTATTGCGGTTGTTGATCATTCAAATTTTCAGACACATTTACTTTTTATGTGATCTCATCAAGTACTGTGTATTCTCTGTTTTCTTTTTCCTATTTCTTTTCCTATGTCTCATCCTTATATGAGACCCTTTCATTGAATATAACATCTCTACTCCTAATCATTTTGTGATTTTCATAATCATATAAGCGATAACCAAAATCATTAATGCCATTAACACCATATCCAATAAATGTACGTTTGTTTGATTTTTCCTCAATCTTTTTTCTATTTTCTTTATTAATGTGGACAAAGGCTTTGCAACTAAAAGTGTTTAAAGGAGAGTAGTTACCTTTTTACCTATCCATGCCTCCTGTGCAATACCACCATCCAAGGAACTTGAAGGCCATTTTTTTATTAAATAAACAACAATATCTACAACATATTCCCAAAATTTTAAAGACAACCCTACATGCAATCTCATGCACCTTGCACGCTTCATGATTGTCATGTTCATCCTTTTTGACACGCCATTTCCTTTGGTGTTCCTGGAACTATCTTCTCTCTATGCATTCCATGCTTTGAATAGTACTTATCAAACTCTTTGCCGGAATATTCACCTCCATTTTTTGATCTAAGACACTTCAACCTTTTTCTTGTCTCATTCTCAACCAAAGCTTTCCATTTCTTGAAAAGATCAAATACATCAGATTTATTTCAAATACAATAAATCCATGTTTTCCTGGATGCATCATCAATAAAAATAACATAATAGTGAGAGCCACTGAGAGATGATACCTGAGAAGGCCCCCATACATTTGTATGTACAAGCTCTAATTGTTTGTTGTTATGTTCTTTAACAACTTTGAGAAATCTGGCTCTCTTTTCTTTTCCATAAACAAAATTCTCACAGAAATCCAAATCAACATGCTTCAAACCTAACAACAAATTTCGTGAATGAAGAATTTGCATCCCCTTCTCACTCATGTGCCTGAGCCTATGATGCCACAATGTTGTATCTACTGTTGTAGAGGTTAAAGCATTAACATAATTAGAAATACCATTGTATAAGTAAAATGTACCAACCTTTTGTCCTTTTGTTATTACCAAGGCTCCTTTAGTGACCTTCCAGGTTTTATCTATAAAAGTAGTTACACAACCTTCACCCCCCAACTTCCCAATTGAAATTAGATTTTTCTTCATATATGGAACATACCTTACCTCCTTTAATAGCCATTGGTTTCCATTGTGCTGTTTTATGAAAACTTTACCCATTCCAATGACTTTACATGGTTTATCATTACCCAAATGAACACGTCCAAAATCTCCTTGAATATAATCATGAAAACGTTTCCTATTAGGCATGGCATGGAATGAGGGCCCTAAATCTACAACCCAGGAATCAATAATATTTTCTAATGAAAGAATCAAATAATCTTGCAACACATCACTTGTCACATTCACTTCACGATTGTTTTCTTACTATGCATCTCCTTATTTTTTCTTCTGAGACATACAGTCTTTCTTCAGGTGTTCTTTCTTCCTACATTCCAACACATTATCCTTGATATGGACTTGGATCTACCTTTCCTTGACTTACTGTGATATCCTAGGCTCTTTCCTCTTTCCATTTTTCTTCCCCTAGTCTCTTCAATCAAATAATTACCTGATCTCTAACTAGAGCTTTTCCATTACATTTCCTCGCTAAGGATAACACCAACTATATCATCAGACTTTAAAGTACTAGATCTAGATACATAGTTACTAATGGTTGTAACTAAGCCATTCCAACTTTCTGGTAATGAGCATATAAATAATAGAGCCCTAACTTCATCATCAAAATTTACCCCTACAGAACTTAATTGATTGGTAACTGTATTAAATTCATTTAAATGACCAGCAATAGATCCACCTTGTGACATCTTCATATTAATTAAATGCTTCGTAAGAAATACCTTGTTTGAGGCCGAGGGTTTTTCATGTAGTTTGGCCAATTCCATCATTAAACCCTATGTTGTCATTTCCTTTGAAATATTAAAGGCTACTGCCAGTGCTAGGCACATACGTATTGTTCCAAGTGCCTTTCTTTCGAGAATCTCCCATTCTGTATGTGTTATAATCCTAAGGTTCTTTGTTTTTATTCTCAATGGTACGTACAAATATTTCTAATACAAATATTCTTCCATCTTCTTCTTCTACAACTAGTAGTTTTGATCGTTAAATTTCTTGACCCTAAACCTACCATCTTCTACCATTGCCCCCACTCGAATCATGAACTCTTATCTCTTGCGAGTTTATAATCCAAATAGACCTTAAACTTTGATACCAGTTGTTAGGAAATTAAATATTACAGAGAAATGGTACACATAAAATATTGTAGAAACAAAAACATAGAAAACGCATAAAACAAGAGATATATAGATATATGTGGTTCACCTAGTTTGGGCTACATCCACGGAGAAACTACCAATCCTTTCTTTTCTATTATCCAACAAAATGAATAGATACAACCTACAACATATCCGTTGTAATTTCCTCTTTTCTCTCACATAGTCTCCTCTCTCTTTCTCGCTCATAGTACATATATCCACATCTGCAATACAATTCCCTCATATATAGTGAGGGGTTGCCTTCTAGGGAAAAAAACTTAAATTAAACATAATTTCTATCATCATACCATCCACCTAATGAATGACCCAGATTGACTACGAAATTACAATATCTTACAAGGAAATTTTACATCTATTTTTAGCTTCGGGGGTGCTGCCCCTGAACCCCGCCAAGGGGCGCTCATAAAATCTTCATCGTACCCCCTGGACCCACATGAAGGAAATTAAATGGGCAATGTTTCCACCCCATTACAAACTGGGGTTCAACACGGTGATACTTGTGAGTAAAGAAGATAATTAGGCTCCACACCCATATCGGTCAGTTAAAGCGACAATTGAATCTTGAACAAGTTTGTCTATTGAAGATGCTTAGCAACAATGGATTTCTTGTAATTGAGTTAGTTTTAAATATGATTCCTCCTCTCCTAGATCTATTGCAATTGAATCCATGGTTATTTTGAGCCACTTCCCACAATGAATGTTCTCTTCCTTGGGGCATCAAGAACCTTAGGGGATCATTGCGGTGGTCGTTTTTCTCTATATATATCAACCTCACACTTCTACCTTGCCGCAATGGGCTTTAGGGTTAGAAAACACAATTATGTTGAGCTATTATCCTGCTGCAACCTTCTCTCTTTTGCATTAGAAGTGGGGATCTCATATTTACAATTGTTTGGTCACTCTCTCCTTGTGGTTAATTAGCTTAACTGTGTTTAGGTTTGTAGAAATTTTTTTGTATCATATATTCGATTGTGCTCTTAAATTAAAAAAATATTTTTAATTCATTTTCACGTCAACATATATTCAGGGAGAAAAATAAAGAGGTATACCAATTATCGAAAGAACCGTTAGGTCCAGATCAAGGTCACTGGAAGGTACAAAAGGTACAAGATGGTTTCTCTTTCTCATATGTTCGTGATCCTATGGCTGTGTCGTTACATACACATGTTGATAAAGTGTCATAATTACTTCATTTTTTTTTCATCATTTTTACTTATGTTGAGACATTACATGAGCCTTTTTCAGAGCTCGATTTTTCCTCTTTGATGAGAACACATGTATAACTTGCTACTATTTTCATGCTAATTTTTTAGCTTTATGATATATCTTTATATGTTGATATGTAGTCCATATAAAACTATTTTTGGACTCCTAGATGATATGACTCATGGTCAATTTTTTACAAGATGAAAATATTGCATACACAACTCATGTGCCTACAAAATGCAGTTTTTATTATCCTTAATTAACATTATGGCATTTTTCTTCGAAACAAAACACTATGATTGAGACACCTATTTTACCAAATTTTCATAATCCTTTTGAAAAAATGATGTTATTTTATTAACATGCTATAATTATTATATATTAATGTATTTTATTTATTTAGTGTTTATTTTTATATGATGAAGTAAAAATAATACTGGTTGTTTTATTTTTATAGTTTTTTTTTCTCCTTTTGAATATTAAAAATATTAATTTTCAAAAATGTAAAGAGTCTTTTTTTTTGTATTGCCTCAGTAATCAGATTACAACATAATGTTCACCAAATTTCAAAGTATTATTGATCTCAATTTTCTACCAGGGAAGCCAAATCTATTGACTGGTAATCTATAAGAAAAAAATACCAAAATTAATGTCTTTAGTTTGGATGACAACAAATATTGTTTGTTGTTGGAATACAAAAAAAAAAAATGATAGTAGATAGAAACAATAGGAAATCAAGTATAAGAAGAAAACACAAAAGTAGGATACGAAGCAATGGTATCAGTGACTGGAGTAGGAGGCTTGAACTCACATTGGAGGTGACTTTCAAGATATGCCAAATGAGTACCCAAGCTACCTAAGAAAGTACACTGATATCACTGCACTTGATTAATATCATTTAGGAAGGATATGATTTCATTCTAATGTCCATGCTTCTCTTTCAAGACACATCCCTAAATAGTTTTCATCTACCATTGGAGGGTGATGGAAGTCAGAGACTGATTCTAGCTTCCTTTGGTGTGACCAAGGTTAGGAACCTAGCTGGAAACCTCTTCCAAAATATCAAAATCATGTTATGCTTGGTGGTAATTTGAGGCCTAGGATTCTAGCTAGTGAATTTCATCTCGATTGTCTTACAAATTGACTGAATGGATGAATGAAATGACCACTTGGCTTGGAATTGGGCATGCGGTTGAACTTGTGTACCACAACCACCACTACCCGTACCACCTCCATGCCTATGGCTGCACAGACACTGCCTGTGAATTATGAACTAACAGATATAGAGATAAACACGATTGAGGATAGCACCCCTGCATAAAAAATAGGAGAGTGGGAAAAGAGGAAGAAGGCTAAGATGTATCCAAGCCATCATCAAAGGATAAGTCACTACAGGGCCTGAAGAAACCTACTAGGGAAATTCAACCACACACCATAAGAACCCAAGGCAAAGGACACAAAAAACTGCTCATGGGATTAAAACAACAACCAAGAACCACGTAAAAGTAGAGAAGAGAGAACATAAAAGAGGGATAGATAGGAAAGCCAATACTTGGAGAATGTTATCCCAAGATGTTTGAATGACCAAGAAAGTAGGAATTGTGCGCAAATAAAACTTGTGAACTCAATTCCAATCCCGATATAGAATGGATTGTTGAATGACACTTGCTTGAATGCATTGGAGAAATGGCTTCATAGTCCAAACCATGATCCAAAGCCATGCGCTAGCCGCTAAAATTACCCACTGCCAAAAGATTTATGCTTTTCTTACAAACCTAAACCATTGTCCCTATGTTTGTAATGCCCCTAGCTACCCCTGGAAAATTTTATGCAATGAACACTATTGAGTTATGTAAAGTTTTCACTATGGCAGCGTTAAAACTCTAGCTCTGCTACGGATATTCTTGTACCTAGTAGTTTTTAGTTGTTATGAAACCA
>APFE030835970.1:0-21897 GCA_000404065.3 Pinus taeda | reverse complement strand
AGGAACGTAAAAAATTACAGAGATAACCATAAACACAGAGATGTGGTAGAAATAATACTTCATTTCATTAATGTAAAATATTGAAATATCCTTACAAACAACAATGGAAATAAACCAGCTAGGGCAATGGTAGCTTATCTCCGAGAAGAGATGTGGCGGCTACGTGCCTCTGAACTATGTTACAATGAGAATCAAAGGCCTATTTATTGTTAAGAAACAATGGAAAACCCTAAACATCCAAAAACGTAACCCTAGAAGATGAAGCGCCAAACTGTGGGCCCCGTTTGGGTAAATTGGTACATCAACTTCCGGGGTCTTAACTTTGGCATACGATCTCCGTTTGATGCGCACAATATCTTGTTAGAAAGATCTATCCGAGAAGTAAAACTTTGGGAAGAAAAACATTTGTCCATGAACACATCTTCCTCCCAATTTTCCCAAAACAAGTCGTTTAGGGCCTCAAAATGGCTCCAGAAGTTCAGGACCTGAAACACTGCTAAAAATAGTAACATGTGCAACAATTAAGGAAACTGAAAAGTTGAAAGAAACAATGGTGGGGGTCCAAGTGGACTTGGCAGGTGGCCACCAATAGCCACCTAGATCAACACCATTTTGAGCTTTGTTTCTTCCTTCTTACATTGTGTGGCGGACTTGTACATTTCCACTGCGGAGCCTGTTACAGTGTGCCACTCTGGCGACCAAGACTCGAGGACTGCAAAGATAACATCATCTGTTGCTAGATAAGGTAAGCTATGCCATGTCTTCGTGGGTTCCTTCGCGCCTTGATAAAGACATGATGGAAATCCTCTTTGAACTCTGCAAAGCTCTTCAAACTAGCGTATACTGTGGGTGACAACCGCAACTTGTGATTGATCCCCATCTGGATACTCATCTCCATCAAGATCCAAAAGATCTTGCTTTATTTTACGCACTGCGCATCCTTGGTCACCCATAGGGAAGCATACTTTGCTACCTCTGGAAGTTCCGATGCGATCGAAGGGAATTGGCTGCCTTCTGGTAGCTCCCATGCCATCAGTATGATGAACAGCAATAGCCACGTGTAGTGGAACGCCTTACCCTACTCCTATGCCTCGCGACAATTCACAAGGAACTTGCCGCATAGATAATTTGCCCAGTTGAACTGGACTCCTTCAGTGCATTGGCCTACTAGTGCAATCACAGGCGCGGGCACCTCATCAGCATGACACTTTCGCATCACCTTCCCTACTAATATTTGTGTTTCTACCTTCACTGTAGGGTTGTTAATGTTGGAGATGGAATATTCCCGCTTCTTCTTCTCCAACTTGAATTTCTTCTTCATAGCTTTCGCGAGGGCCAACTCACCACCTTTTCCTTCTAATATAATGGTTGGATCCTTGATGCAGGAGCATTAAACCCAAGAGAATATCATTGTAATTAAGTAGACATAGGGGGTCATGCATTTTTAGGAAGTTGGATTCCTAAGTAATGAATAAATGTAATAATAGGCTTTTAGTGCATAGAATAGGAATAAATTAGATGGGTGAGATATCTTGTAAATACTCTTGAATAAGAGGGACATGAGTGGGTAATAATGACAAAAGGGTCTAAAGTCAATTAGGACTCTTTAAGCATTCCATGATTCGAGGAGCTAAGGAGAGCTTTCAGGAATTTAATTAATTAGAAGTGGACATAGAGGATAGAGTACCTCTAGGAGTTGGTTCAATACATCTAGGAGTCAAACTAGGATGAGTTCAACAGAACTCACTGGCATATATGTAAGCCCACGAGAAATGTCAAGGGGGCAGGCCACTGATAGTAGAACATTAGGCCATGAGACAGATAATCTCGTTATGTAACCAATTGTTTATATGTTTATATACAAAGGAATTCGATTCTAAGTGGGTAATTGTGTTAATCAAGTGTTTTATGATTGATTATGGTGTGAACTTGTAGGTTTTGTAACAGGTTGCAGACAAAGTTATATAAAAAACACAGGGAGAGCAGAGTGATTCAAAGGAATCGTAAAAGGAACTTAGAATCCAATTGAAGAGGCAGAGTGAAGCTCTAGATAGAAGGAACGATGTGAGAATTCACTGAAGAATTTAAGCTCAGAGATACTGTGAAGTACAAGCGGAACACTAGAACCTTATGAAGAATCGACCCGCAGAGAAAATTGAAGAAAACGCGAAAAAAACCAAGTAAAAAAAGTCGAGCAGAGAAATGAAGAAGTGATGCACAACAACCGTTAGATCTAGGAGATCAACGACCTGGATTAAGTCGCATCGACGGAATACCTTTTGAAGACATCGAAACGGGCCTTTAAATGGAGCGATCGCGATCATGCGATTAAGTGTTGACCGTTGGATCAAGATTCATATCGACGATCTAGATATGTTCGCTTATCGCATATTGAAGAGGTCAAGGGACTGGCGACAGCAGAATAGCAACAGACTGATATGCCGAGAGCGATAAAGCGCTAACCAGGGATTGAAGGTATCGGGTGATCGGAGATCGGTCCTAAATTATAGAGTAGCACTGTGGAGCGACTAAAGGTGCGGACCCGATGACATTTATAAGTGTCGGTGGATAAGTTTTGAGATCCGCTATATGTGTTCAGAGCGGGTTTTCCCGTGTATCCCATATATTTTACATTTAAGTATTGCCAAGTCTTTTAAGGCTTAAAACATACTTTAATGTCTCCGATAGTCGGATATCGGAGGCGGAAGGGGTGATGAGACATATATGTAGTGTGGCCACGAAGGGAGCGATTGCAATTGCGATAAAGGTAGCCTCGGAAATTGTTCAGAGGTCGTATAAGGCAAAAAAAGGTATGTTTTGTAGTGTTTCCTTTGTAAAGGGTTTATAACAGGAAAGAGTGACGATAGAGGTGTTTATGCGATAAATACATGTGTAGCCAACATTTAAAGAGGAAAGTCTATATATAAGTGGTTAATGGGTTTTATAAAGGATTGAAGAGGGTTTTAATTCTCGATAGAAGGATTTAGAAGGATGACTTTAATAGAGTCATAAACAAAGGCTTGAAGATTAATTTAACTCCCGATAGGAGGTTTTGGCGGGGTGATTGAGTTCCGATACAAAGGAACCGATGAAAAGAGGGCCTTAACCATTTGATGGTTGAAGATTTGACTCATTTGACAATCAAATACCTGGGACAATCATGTGTATGCATGTTTATATGTAGTGTAAGTATAAGCAGGGGTAACCTTGCATCATAGTGGTATCAGAGCATAATTATAATAAGAGCAGGTTGTAATTAAAACTTTTGGGGTTAAACAAAACAAAGAATTCTATGTGAAGGAATTTAGAACAGAGTATTTGTTAAGGTGTTTATGCAGGAAAGGAAGAATCATATTCTCATCTGACAGAAGGAAGGCACATAAAGAGGTGATGTGTAACAGAACTTGCAGATGCAAGAGACAGAGAAAATCCATCCAAGGCACAGGTGGAATGGTGAAACGAGATCATGCTGAGATCTTGAAGGTGAAGTAAGATGTTATGCTCTGTTTTAAATTGAGAATGTGTTTTTATACTAATGCACAGGTGACAGCAAGAGAAGCTATGAGAGGAGAACCAGATGTGTTCTTGAAGACAAAGTAAGGAAAACACTCTGAAGGAGAAGTGGCAGTGAACCTGAATAATCCAACAAGAGATTGGACAGAGAGGATATTTGAAGTGTTCTCAAGAGAGAGTGAAAGATTGTAGAAGCCTAAAAGGAGCAAAGGTGTTGCTCAAGAGGAGGTTCCAGACAAAGGACCCATGCTTACCAAAAGACTGAGTGAGGAGAGCTTAGTGAGGTAAGATTGCAGCCAGGAGGACTAGCTGTAGCAGAGGCTTGTTGCAGATGAGTAAGGAGCTCATGAAGAAATAGGAGAAGAAGATGACTACTGATACTCATAGCAGAGGTTCAGAGAGAAGCCACAGCAGAAGAAAGATGAAGAAAAAGGATGCCAAAGCAAATGGCAAGAAGATGAGTCAAGATGAAATTGACAAAGAGATTGCAGAGTTAAAAGAACAACTCGAGGAAAGCCAGAGACTAGGTTGGGTCTTGAGGAAGAAGCCTGTGAAGTGGCATGAGATGCAGAGAAGGATACATCAAAAGCAAGTAAAGTGGCTAAGGGAAAAACTCAAGGAAGTTGAGTTGGAAATGGAAGAGTACATTTGTGAACCAGAAGAGGGAGAAATTCTCGGAGAAAGTGAAGACTAAACTGATGCTAAAGAATGGAGATCAAGTGAAGATCTCATGGACTATTAGGATAGTTCAAAATAGCATGAGCAAATGCTGACTGAAGATGAAGAGCTGATGTATAAGGCCATCAAGCCTCATGTTTTTGAACCTAATAGTTTTGGTGTGCTTGCAGGATGCATAGGAGAGGATAAGCAATCTTGTGAATCTGTCAAAAGCATGGAGGAGTATCTTACAGAAGATTAATACTCTGAAGTGAAGATGAATAGAGCTCTTAAATTGAAGTATGAAGAGTAATGTGTTTTAAGGGATAAAAGGTACTCTAGAGCAGGAGAGTATGATGAAGAAGACCTCTTAAATGAGGAAAGTATTGAGTTGTTACAGCAGAAATAACTCATTGAAAATTTAATAATTGGAGCTATTATAAGACAAGAACCATTCCTTGTGAAGGAAAGAGATGAAGTTGAGTCTGAGGAGCTGAATCATGTAGAAGATTCAAAGTAGCAAGGAAATGTGATGACTGAAGAGTCGAGTAATACCGCCAGGTCTTATGGTTCTAAAATTAATGATTTGTGGATGATTGCAAGCACATCACAGGAGGATGAACAAGCTTTAGAGTTTGTCAGAGGGAAGGAGCAGAATCTGAAATCTATTCAAATCACGAATGAGATGGAAAGATCTCAGAATCAGAAGGAGACATAAGAATCACCTGGGAGTAGGCAGCAGAATGTTAGAACTGTCATAGAGGAGGAAGATGGCAGTCTTATTCCAATGAAGATTGAATAAATGTTGTTCCAAAGAAGTGATCCAATGAATGTTATTTTGGAAGGAAAGAGATTGTTTAAAGGTGATATGGAGATTCTTAAAGAACAAGAGGGTAAGGATGAAAGGGAGGTAGTAAGAACCAAACAATTTCAAAGAAGAGTTAACCAACAGCAGGCCAAGGAAGAAGAAGTTCACTACTGTGAACAAAAGAATAGAGATATCATTCAAGAAGATGGTATGGAGAAGAGACTAGCTGACAGTCTCATGAATTCTTCTAAGAATTCAAAATAGCATACTGATGTGCTGACAGAGGAGAAAGAAATAGAACAACAAACTGAATTGTTGCCAAAGGAAAATAAGGCACTAAAGCCTTATGTTTTTAATTTTAACAAGTGTTTTGTGAGTGCAGGTTTTGTTCCAGATGTTAAAGGAGATTTGGCACAGCTGGACAACCAAATAAAGATGAAAGAATATATGTGGAAGAATTAAATCCATGGAGCAGAGATGCTCAATTGCTGTAGAGGATGCTGGAAAGTCAGAATTCAATGCAGAAATTAGATGTTGCAGAGGAAGATATCCTTAAGGATATTCAGGAAGTTTGGGTGGAAGCAATGTCTTCAATGATAGCCAGAGCAAGAGTAGTGTCTACAATGATAGCAAGAGAAAAGGTAGAAGAAAATAAAAAGCAATTTGAAGAACTAGTGGACAGCAGCAACAACCTGAAGCAAAGAGAAAGAGGAAGAAGTAAGAAGCAGAATATGGACCAGTCCAAAGATGTACTGGAAACAGATTGAAGAAATGTGGCCGTTGATGATGATTCAGTTCAAATGGAGGAAAATGGTAGCAGTGGGAAGAAAGATCAATCATAACTTGAACTTGATTGACAAGAAGAAGAAGATGGAGCAAAGGACAGCAAAAGTGCAGCAGCAGCAAGGGAACAAGACATTTGAGCAGTTACAACACAAAGTGTCGTATCCAGGAAAACAAAGATCATAAGACACATGATCAAGAGATCATGAATATTCTCTACTTTGGGTCTGATGTAGGAGCAATAAACCCAAGAGAAAATCATTGTAATTAAGTAGACATAGGGGGTCATGCATTTTTAGGAAGTTGGATTCCTAAGTAATGAATAAATGTAATATTAGGCTTTTAGTGCATAGAATAGGAATAAATTAGATGGGTGAGATATCTTGTAAATACTCTCGAATAGGAGGGACACGAGTGGGTAATAATGACAAAAGAGTCTAAAGTCAATTAGGAGTCTTTAAGCATTCCATGATTCGAGGAACTAAGGAGAGCTTTTAGGAATTTAATGAATTAGAAGTGGACATAGAGGATAGAGTACCTCTAGGAGTCGGTTCAATAGATCTAGGAGTCAAACCAGGATGAGTTCAACAGAACTCACTGGCATATATGTAAGCCCACAGATAGTGTCAAAGGGGGAGGTCACTGATAGCAGAAGATCAGGCCACGAGACAGAGAATCTCGTTATGTAACCAATTGTTTATATGTTTATATATAGAGGAATTCGATTTTGAGTGGGCAATTGTGTTAATCAAGTGTTTTATGATTGATTATGGTGTGAACTTGTAGGTTCTGTAACAGGTTGCAAACAAAGTTATATAAAACGCGCAGGGAGATCAGAGTGATTCAGAGGAATCGTAAAAGGATCTTAGAATCTAATTGAAGAGGCAGAGTGAATCTCTGGAGAGAAGGAGCAGAGTGAGAATTCGCTGAAGAATTTAAGCTCAGAGATAGTGTGCAGGGGAAGCGGAAGACCATAACCTTATGAAGAATCGACCCACAGAGAAAATTGAAGAAAACGCGAAAAAACCAAGTAAAAAAAATCGAGCGGAGAAATGAAGAAGCGATGCACAGCAACCGTTAGATCTGGGAGATCAACGGCCTGGATTAAGTTGCATTGGTGGAATCCCTCTTGAATACATTCGAACGGGCCATTGAATGGAGCGATTGTGATCATGCGATTAAGTGTGGACCGTCAGATCAAGATTCAGATTGACGGTCTAGATCTGTTCGCTTATCGCATATCAGAGAGGTCAAGGGACTGGCGACAGCAGAATAGTGACGGACTGATACGCCGATAGCGATAAAGCACTAATCAGCAATTAGAGGTATCGAGTGATCAAAGGTCGGGCCTTAATTATAGAGTAACACTGTGGAGCGACTAAAGGTGTGGACCCGACAACATTTATAAGTGTCGATGGATAAGTTTTGAGGTCTGTTATATGTGTTCGGAGCGGGTTTTCCGGTGTATCCCATATATTTTATGTTAAAGTGTTGCCGAGTCTTTTAAGGCTTAAAACATATTTTAACATCTCTGATAGTCAGATATTGGAGGAAGAAGGGGTGATGAGACATATATGTAGTGTGGCCACAAAGGGAGCGACTGCGATTACAATAAAGGTAGCCTCAGAAATTGTGCAGAGGTCGTATAAGGTGGAAAAAGGTATGTTTTGCAACATTTTCCTTTGTAAAGGGTTTATAACGGGAAAGAGTGTCGATAGAGGTGTTTATGTGATAAATACATATGTAGCCAACATTTAAAGATGAAAGTCTATATATAACTGGTTAATGGGTTTTATAAAGGATTAAAGAGGGTTTTAATTCCCGATAGAAGGATTTAGAAGGTTGACTTTAATAGAGTCACAAACAAAGGCTTGATGATTAATTTAACTGCCTATAGGAGGTTTTGAAGGGGTGATTGAGTTCTGATACAAAGGAACTGATGAAAAGAGGGCCTTCACCATTTGATGGTTGAAGATTTGACTCCTTTGAGAGTCAAATACCTGGGACAGTCATGTTTATGCATGTTTATATGTAGTGTGGGTATAAGCGGGTGTAACCCTGCATCAATCCTCCCCTGAGTAAGGCAGTCGTGTGATCTGATGGATCAATTGCCCTGTGATGGGAATGGGCTCCTCCAACCACAAACACCCATCATGCACCAAGCAGAGCAACTGCCTGATGACGAAGACGATCACTGGGGCATGGTGGTAATGTAGTACCCAGAGCAGCCTAAGAAACACGACTTTCTCTACACCCTTGAGCCATGTCCACGGCTCTAATTTGATCATTCTAGTAGTCGTGTCAATCCGTCGACACATTAGCTACTCAGTTGCTAAATGTGGGAATTTATCATGATCTGCAAGGTCCCAATCTTTGAACTTTAGTACAGGAACCCACCCTAAGTGCGGCCCCTCAAAAACAATGTCATCCAGGAGCAACGCAGTTTGTAGGGATCTCTTGCTCTCGTCTATGTTTTTTGGCACCTTGGCTTTGCCCTTGCATAAAGGAACATATTCTAGTAATCTGGTAATAGTTTCTACACCCTGGGTTTCAACTTCCATTTCCAAATCCTCCTCATTCGTCAGGATTTCTTCAAATTCTTCCTCATCAGCCTCTAGATTAATGTCCTTCCCCTTTTCCTACAAAGTGAGTTAGTCCTCTATGGGTTTCTTGGTGAGATGCGCACTGTTAACATAGTCTGCTTATCCTTCTTTAGTCTCGGTGTCCTAGGTGATTTAGGGACTTCGACTACCACTTCGGCACTCTAGGGTAGCTTCTACTACCTTAATTTCCCGCGCGACTTCCTTGGCTGTTGACATCATTCTATTCAAGAGATCCTGCATCTCCTTCGGCAATATCTCAAACACTAAACTTGCTCTCAAAGCCTCAAAATTCACACAGTCCATACACACCTATTAGTGCAACACCTAAATTTTCAAATGCCAAGTTTTTTTCGTTGGACAGCCACCTATGATTTATAGGGCCTTTTGAATTCAAATCCGACTATTACCCCCACATTCAGCCCATTAATTATAAATTGGCGGCAGATTTTCAAGAATCTAATCCATAAATTTCACCTCAAATGCTTGCCGCTCGATCCATTTGGCCACAATTTGACCATAAAATCGTGAACAGTGGCTTTAATGGTCACTTTTTGGCAGACCTATGCGTTATTTCCATGAGTAGTGTAGCTGCCTTTGCAGTGTCGTTGACCCTGTGACACTTCCCTGCTTCGCGCAGTCCTGAAATCACGCAACTCCACAACCCGGGCAGTGTAGTTTATAGTGTCACGCCTCCCTTCAACTTCCTGGAGTGCTAAGACTATGCTACTTTCATTTAGTCACATGGCCGAAATGCCGGTGTATGGCTTCAAGTGACTGCCATTCACCTTTCCTGGGAAGGGTTCTACATTTAACTTGACCAGCTGTACCGCTCCTCCGCTGGTAATCTCCTTAATAACATAAGGCCCTAACCAGTGCATCCTAAATTTTCTGAGGAATGTTTCAAAATTACTATCATACAACAAAACCAGATCGTTTACCTTAAATGTGTGCAGCTTGATATGTTGATCATGCCATGCCTTTTCACGCTGCTTTTGGACCTGTTGGTGAAACCCAACCAAAAAAAATTCTTCTTCGAGCTCATCCAGCTGTGCGAGCTTCTCTTCCAGGGCTCCGCGATCCATCATACTTGTGAGCGTTGTTATGCGTAGACTAGGCACAATGTATTCCATAGGCATTATGACTTCCACACCATAAACAAGCCTAAAAGGGGTTTTTCCTGTCAGAGTTTTGCATGTTGTTCGATAAGCCCACAATATTACATGTATGCGTAGGTCCCAATCTCTTCGCTAATCATTGTAAACCTTGGTCATCACATTTTCAAGCACTTTATTGAACGCTTCCACTATCCCATTAGCCTCTGGATGATAATGTGTGCTCTTCTAGTGATATACTTGAAATTCCTCCATTAGTGCACTGATCGTCTCATTCAAGAAGTGTGTACCATGATCACTCATCAAGATCCTTGGACATCCAAATCATGCCAATACATAATCAAATAGGAACTTCGTGACCGTCACGCCCATGCAATCCTTCACCGGCTACGCTTCTACCCAATGAGTCAAATACTCTATCGCAGTGATAACGTACCTCGTCCATGTCTTCCCTTGTGGCTAAATGGATCCTATAAAATGTATTGCCCACTTCTCGAAAGGTTGCAATGTCATTTGTGGATTGAAAGGCATTTCATCCCTCTGTGATGGCCTGCCTGTTCTTTGACATACATCACATGCCTTACAATATGCTTTTGAATCCTGATGAAGGGTTGCCCACCACAACCCGATACGTAGAATCTTCTACGTGGTTGCTCTCCCTCCATAATGTCCTCTCGTGGCACCCCCATGAGCGTCAGCGAAGATGCAGCTTTGTTCAAACTCAGGTACATACCGTCACAATATCTCATCAGTCCCTATCTTGTATAGATGCCCAACAATGAGAGAGAAATATGTCATGGGCACCACTAATTCCTTCTTTTGCTGGATAGAGTACCCTTCTGGTGCAGTTCTTGTTGTTAGGAAGTGTATTATATCCTCAAAATGACCATCTGCGACACGCACTGCAAATAGCTGCGCATCAGGCAATTCTTCTTCCAAGTTAGTAGGTTCGTCCCCTGTTTCGATGTGCGACAGATGGTTTGGTCCCGCGTTCAATCATCCAAGCTTCACAACAACTTCAAAATCATACTATTGGAACAATAAGAGCCATCTGCATATTCTTCCCCTCAAAATAGGCTTATTGACTAGGTACTTCAACCCTGAGTGAGCCTTATACATCTTAAAGTGGCCTCCTAGCAAGTAGTGTCGGTACTTCTAGAGCGCATACACCATAACTAGCCCCTCGCATTCATTGGAAGAATAGTTCTTCTCTGCTTTAGATAGTCTGCGGCTTGCAAACGCGATAGGGTGGTCCAAGCCTTCTCCGCCATCCTATGTTAGTACTGCCCCCAACGCTATACATGACGCATCGACATGTACATGAAACTCTCTCTTCCAGTTCACGAAGACTAGAATCAATGCGGTTGTTTTGGAGAATTTTGTATCTACGGATAAATACTAATTCCCTAGATAAGTGGCCATATCTAGAACAATAGTTTAAAGCACTCTAGCCTTTTCCTATAAGCAATAGATAAGACAAAGAAGATGAGAAGACCCACTTGTAGTTATACTTTCCTCTTGTCTCCTTTGTATCGATCCTGTCACTCCTTCCCGTACTTAACACACTTGAGAAGTACCTATAAACATCAACAGAAGACAAAGAACCGATCAAAGAAAAAGATCTAATGAATACAAGTAAATGGAATCAGATACATTCACACATATAAGAATCATATAACAAGATAAGCATATGGAAAAGGTTTTCAAAATACGTTATTAAATTAGAAAAGAAGGAATTACAACCATCAAAGTCTGATTCGAAGCTCACTCCTCCAGCTTGGGATCCGATCCACGTCACATCAAAATCACGCAAACTTGTAGCATAAACAATACTTGTCTCAAAGTCAATTCTCATAGCAACATTATTCCCTTCCAATTCAACATAGGGTCTAGCCCCTGATCACTTAGATGAGTGCTCAATGTATAGGAAGATGAAGGAGGGTTATGTCATAAATGGGGTTATTGAATTGGCCTTCATACTTAGAATTAGTTGCCATTGGAGAAGGTGGATGAGAGGATAGGATGCATCTTAACTCATTCCTCATCCATTTTCGAGCTCATAGGAGTTGATAAGTGAGGGAAACTTCTAGATGACTCCAAAAGATAAGAATATTCCCCAAACCCTATGTGAACTTCACTCAATCTCACTCAGCACAGGTGAAAGAGGGCCTAAGTGCTCTGCAAAGCACCCTGACATGGACTCAACTGCTCTGCAGCGCACCCTTACATGGGCCTACCTGCGCTGGTCCCTTTAGAGGTCGTTTCATGATGCCTTCAAGTCATGAAACTGTCTGGGAAGGAGGCATTCAAAAGGGTGATTTGTTTAGGGAATGTAGCAACTAAAATTAGGATTTGACGAGCCCTAAAACACTAATCTAGATGATGGTATTGATGTGCCCAAATGGATCTGTAACAGTAGTAACCATCTTTTCTTTCAATATATCCAAGCTTTTCTTACAGTCATCGTTCCAATAGAACGTGACATCCTTCTTCAAAAAAAATTCCATCGCTACGGTGATCTGGGCATAGCTTTTGATAAACTTCTTGTAATATCCCATATGTCCTAGAGTAGCACGCAGATGTTTCACACTCCTCAGTGCTTCCAAGTTCAGTATCATTGTGATCTTCATGGGGTCTACCATTAGCCCTTGTCTGCAAACCACATGCCCCAATAGGTTCCCAAAAGGAATGCAGAACAAACACTTCTTTAGATTAAGCACGATCGGGTATCTTCGACAAGTATCTAGCATCAAACACATGCTTGTTACATGGTGCTTGACCAGTCCAAATATAGTCCAGTCATTAAAATATACATCCCAGAACTTATGAATAAATTCCTTGAATGCCGCAAAAACCATGAGCTAAAATATTGCAGGTGCATTTTTCAATACAAATAGCATTACAGTATATTGAAAGAAACCCCACTCAGTCGCGAAGGTTGTCTTGCTCCTATCCTCCGATGTGATTTTGATTTGGTGGTACCCAAAGAACCCATCAATGAAGGAATATGCTTCCTGACCACCTACATTGTCCAACACTTCATCCGTGAACGGAGTTGGGAAAGGATCATGCACACAAGCGTCATTCAGTTTTCTGAGATCCATGCATATCCTTATATCATCCTTTTGCTTCTTCTCTTGCACCACCATTAGGCTTACCTAATCGGACTCTTCCATAGGGTCAATGATGCCTGTTGCTAGCATTTTGTCTAGCTCTAAATAGACCTTCTCCTTGTATTTCGTATTTAGGCGGTAAGGCCTCTACTTACTGGCTTCGTGTCAGGTTTTGACATGATCTTCATCACTCCTAGATCTCTGATTATTCCTTTCAAATCCGTAAACTTGGTAGGGAATAAGTCCTCATATTCGCGGAGTAATTCGGCAACCTTATCCATTGTCGCACCATCCCAGTAGTCTCCAATATTTGTGAATTTGGGTTCTACCTATGTACCAATGTTCACTTGTTTTGTTTTCACAAGCATGATTATATTAGGGTTCTCAATCTGCGGTCCTTGAACCTCGCGGTGGCCTTCTATTTCTAGAATGTTAATCCTCCATGGATCCTCATCCTCCTCTTCAGCAGTTACATTATAACATTCCATTGCACGACTCAGCTGAGTAGCCCATTCAAGTTGAATCAGGTCTAAAGGATCTTGTGGTATCCTAAAGATGGTTGCTTTCACCTCTTGTAGTGCTTCATCAATACTATCGTCCTCAAAACTGAATGTCATCATGAATCCTTCGCACAAGATATCCCATTCACTTGTCTCATGGTGTAGCTTTGTTTCTATATGCCAATTTATTGTGATAACATCCAGGGTATGACAGAACAGGTGCACCCACTCAGGTTGTGGCTTTTCTCTATAAGCCTGTGTCCATTTGGCCAGATGTGCACGTGGATCATTCTATCCATCATATTTATCTGTTAGTCGTATCTTAGGCTTCCCAAATCGTTCTCTCATCATCCCTTGTGTGTACCCCACCATCTAGCGAACGTAGCATGCAGAGCCCAGTCAAAGGCCTTGAAGTGTTGCTTTTCTGGCACCTTCCTTTCAAATGCCTACCTCATTTAGACCATCATAAATAGGCAGATTTCTTACCTTTGAGGACACATAATGCAGCAACTAGGTCATCATGTTGGAATTCAGCCTAGTTACCTCATGTAACCGTTTCTACCAGTGTTCTATTTCTTCGTCAGAGTCTGAAGTGCAGGAACTATCGCGATCCCACGTAATCCATCCATCCGCAGTGGGATTCACCCAATCTTGGTCTCACACTGTTATCTTATAGATGCAGTCTAGATCACGATCACTCTCATAATCACGGACTGGTTCCGTATAGCGTGATCCTTCAGCAGGATCCAGGGGTATTATTACACGCAGTGATTTCTTCTCAAAGATCATCTTTCACTTCTTTATATTTATTACCCGATTCATATCAATAACCCAGTCAATTCCCAGGAGCGCAGGGTAGGGATTGCTATCATCCACTATCTCTATTACTTCAAAATGTGCCAGTGCGCTCACTCCCTCAATATCCACGGTCACCCCCTCCAGCTGCCCCATGGGTATGATTTTCTGTTGATTCGCCATCCTTAGCCGAATCAGACACCATTGCAGCGTAGGTCTCCCCATTCGCTCCTAAGTCTGCTTTGGTAGGACATTCACATCTGACCCCAGGTCCAAAATGATCTGATCCATTTCATACTCTCTTATTTGTGCGGTTAGTCTCATCTCCCGTCCCGTCCTTATCTTATGCTTGCCAATCTTCTGTACCACAAGCGGCTCACCTAGCGCGGTTCCAGTGCATCTATTAATGAGTTCTTGTAGCCCTTTTATAGCCTTACTGTCGCATAGTGACTTCATACAGTTTTCCAAGAAAGTTGTGAGCATAGAGGAATCCATCTCTGGCTCAGGCTTATCCTTGCTTCCTGAAGTGGAGGCCTCGACGATGCTCTTCTTAGCCTCCATGAAGGCTTTCTGAGCACGCTCCAAATCAAACTCAGCCTCTTTCATTGGGGCCTTTCAAACCCATGTATTGTCTTCTGGTTGTTTCCCCGTGTCAACTCCCGTCGTGATTCCACTATGGAGCACTATATTTACGTTCGGATCTTCCTCGCACTGCTCAGACCTCATCATCTATAGGTTCTGAGTAAGGGGAGGTGGTAGCGCCCCTTTTTCACATATCCTAGCTATCAGCGTAGGACAATCTTCTATTTCATGATCAAACAACTGACGTATTGGATTAGTTAAATCGCAGGCATAGCATCCTAGTCCTCCGCAATTGTAGCAAATCAACTTTCCTCAACCTCTACCAAGTCCTCCTCCACCTCGGTCGCATCCACACCCCTGAAATCCTGTCTGCGCCATCCTTGATTTCTGGTCAAGGAACCGTGTTTTGACCTAAACACTATAGGCAGGAGTTCTATCCATCATCAATTCATAGCTCCTGCAAGTATGCTCATCATGTCCTACCGACCTACAAAAGTTGCAAAACAATTGTTGTGGTGCTTGTACATACTTCTGTAGCAAGTGATAGTTATCCATGGCATGTTTTCCGGCTACCTGACAGATAGCGCACCATAATGCAAGACCCGCACTAGCACTTGCTTGAGCCTCTAGCCTTAAAGACATCGGTCCTCCTCCTATAATGTAGTTTGCAAAGATCGGGCAATGTTCTTTGTCATGACCCTGACTCTTGCATTTCAAGCACCATACCTCCTCGTATATTTCTGGCCGAATTTTCCTGTCCTGCTTCAGGCTTTGCATCTCAAGGCACAGATTCTTCAGCTGTTCATGGATTCGCTAGAATCCTAGATTAGGATCCCGCATCAGAGTTTCATGTATTCTCATGGAAATCTCTAAGGCCTCTGCCTATGTTGTTATCTTCTCTTGCGATAGCGCACTCCTTAAGTGTGGTAGTTGCGAAGCCACAAACCACTCGCAATGCTATCCATTTATCAAGTTCATGTTGGCTTTGCAGATCGTACATTTTAGCCTCTGATCTAGTTCTCAAGGTGTCTCACCTAGTTGCATCGCAATCTCTTCGAATCCCACAATTGACTGTGCTTCAGATTTAGGTCTGT
This sequence comes from Pinus taeda, assembly GCA_000404065.3. NCBI lineage: Eukaryota > Viridiplantae > Streptophyta > Pinopsida > Pinales > Pinaceae > Pinus > Pinus taeda. The sequence goes on along the minus strand of APFE030835970.1, from coordinate 6,337 downwards.
TAAATTCCCTATTTAGTGCTACTTGGATGTCTGCTACTCCAGCATTCGGGTTATCATTAGAGTACTTAATATACCAGGTTAGCGTGCGATATTGTAAAGCACTAACCAGTGTCGTTTTCTTTATATGATCATCTGTAACACCTTGAGCTTCCCATATAGCCCTCACAATGAACCAGAATTGGTCTGGGTCGTCATTTCCCAAGCCCTTGAACAAAGGAAACTTCAATGTATTTGCCATACTAAACCGCAATGGAGGTGGAGGTGGTACGGGTGAAGTTGGAGGCTATGGTGGTGAAGTTGGAGGTGGTGTGGGTAGAGGTGGTATTTGCAGGAATCATTGCCTTATTAACTAAATAGCGCTTCGCAGAGAAACTTTCGCTATCGCTTCTTCATCCCTTCGTGGAGGTGAAATCAAGGGGCTATACTTCGGACCCTTATTTCCTTCATTCCTGTAGGTTTTTCCACTTCATGTAGTCCCAAACATTAAGGTAGCTGCATAACCCGTTTTTCGCATAACAACATTTTAATCCAAGTATTCAAAGATTTTACGTACTTACCTCACGGTCCTTTGAAAAAGCGTCGCTCCGCTTCACTATAGCTAATTAAGGTGTCAACCACAGATTCAGTCACAAATCCTACTATGACGCGATCGAGTCAATTATCAACAATGCGGGTGATCTTATCCTCTAATGCTTCCAACCTTTACACTAGCTCTAGGGTCCACACAATAGGGCCATCAAGTTTCCACCTTCCTCGACTACCTGCTAGCTCCGCGATCCACTCGTATAGCTCAATAGGGAAAGAACATAAAAATATTTTGTGGATCTTTGTATACAGGTATCTGTCCAACCACTATTCTTTTGACAGTGGCGGGTTTCTTTTCTCCTGTGCCGAGAATTCATGGATCTTTCTATCCAACCAGTCTCCAATCTCCTTCTTAGTTGTATTCCAGTGATATGACATCACAAATCTCTTATACAAATTTTGGTCCCAACAACAGAACAAGTTATTGGCTTGAGGGGCCCTGACCTAGGTTCAGCGTTAATTAGCCAAACAAATCGTTGTAATACTGGCCCTTTCGGCATCAGCCTGCAGATTGCAGACCAAAGTCTCACCTGAAGCAGTATGGGGGGATGTTGGAACCAAGTTTCCGCACCCTTGAGATGGTTGTGATGTTGTTTTATCTCTTCTATCCCTACCTTCGCGTAGGTAATCTTGCTCTAGGGCTTGCAAGACAAACCCTCTATTTCGGCTTTCATTACCTTCGCGAAAGTACATGATCGACCTTCACGCAGCTTTATCCTATGGCTCTAGTACTTTCGCGCTACTATAACAGCATGTCATGCAGATTCCTCTATTATCCTAAGTGATTAGCTTATCTTGTCAAATACTTAATGTTATCACCACGTAAACAGATGTTCTTACTTGCGTTCACTTAACCAACACATTTACATACATTCGCGCATCATATAAGCATTATAAATGAAATTCATACCCAACATAACAAGATTCATAAACAGGAAATAAAGATGCAAAAATTGTAGAATAATTCTCTTTATTGATAATTCTGAATGGTTACAGACTCAACCTGCCCTGCGCACTTAGCTGCAGAGCCTCTACCTACACTACGACCCAACTTAGACTTCTACCTCAGAGCTAACTCTCATACATCATATCTTCGGGTGTCTATCTTCTATTCCTCTTTTCAAACTACCCATGGTCTGCGGACCATTGGTAGGGCTTTTACAACTGACATTACATTTCCAAAATAAGGGTGGACAACCCTATGACTCTTTAACACCTACGCACTATTCGACCACAAAATGTGGAGTCTTTACAGTTGGATTACAAAATTTGACCAAAATATGGGCTTTTAGCCCCAAAACTACCCTTGGGGGATCCCGCGCCCAACACTCTGAGTTCTTAAACTACGCAATTATGCAACCAGCTGGTATCCTTTTTCTTCCAGAACTACGTAATGGGAAAAATCGGTGTTCAAGCCCTCAGCCTGGCTCCTTAAGCTCCCCAACTATGCAATACTTTTGCTCAGTCCAAGCCTGAATTGCACATTGCACAATCTCAAGGCTCAAGGCTAACCTTTGACTACCTAAGTTGTGCAATTTCTCAATCATTGAGCCTCTCCCTCATCCTTCCACCTAGTTCTAGTTCAGTCAATGGATCATCATGCAACATCTTAGACTAGGGGTTTATCAGACTTATGTCATCTTGTCATAAGTGGATTGCAGATGCAGGAACTCTATCATGCTATGGCAAGATTATGTAGAAGGATATGGAGAAGGAAGACATGCTAGAAGACACCTAAGGAGCTCAGGAGATAAGATGATCATCAGACAAGAATATGAATGAACAATGGATTACAACATAAGACCAAGATTAGGACCACGTGAAGACTCCATTTGATTCACTCTTATTGAAGACAAAAATAAAGAAGAAACATGAAGGATAGATTGGCATTGCTACATCATCATGCAGTTCATGTCATCAGTGTCATGTCATGTCTTGTCACAAGTCATCATGTGCCGCATCATTTGTGGGTTATGTAATTCTATATTGTAAAATGTAATGTGAAGTGGAAGTCTAAGAGTTGTCAAGAGAAGTCAAACAGTCATGAGGATATTCCAAAATTAATAAGGGAAGTGAAGGATCGCCCCATTTTTTATATATACATTGTTATTATTCATGCAAAGGACGCTTCACCTTGTCTCCTTCTGCAAGGCATTAGAGAGACAATCTAGTTCTTTTGGGGAGCAAGGAGTGGCTCCAATGCTCCACTATTGGGACTAGTGGTGGTCGGTGTATACATGTGTCTTGTGACAGTTACTTAAGACTTGAACCCTAATGGCCAACACATTTTCATGCATGGATTATGAATATTTGTAAAATTGTTTTGTGAATATTTATGATTCATGTTTGCTTTCACCTATACTAAATTATTTGAACTATTTCAGTGATTTTAGTGCTTATATAATTGGGAATGTGTTGCAATGGTTGCAATGACTGTCACATGTTTTTGGACTATTTCGCTAGATGTTAGATGGATATTTTTGTGTGTGTGTATGTGTGTCTACTAGGGTGGTACTATTACCTCTCTCCTAGAGACTCACTTTCCTTTCCCTCCGCAGTAGAAGAATATTGACATGCATCGTTGATCTTCTGTTTGTGTTTAATTGAGTAAAGGAATGAAGGGGACTATGTTTATGCATGGGTTAAGTGGGGAATCCATGGTAATCTGAACTATGAATCAATACTTCCGGAAATAATTGATGAAGGCAAAGAAGTTGAAGTTATACTAGTGTGTCACCAAGTGTTGTCAATGCGAAAAACACCTCCAAAAAATTTCCTACACTCGAATTTTGGAGCCTACTATGGATCTTGTGATTGGTCATTCCGTAGTCACTTCTTGGTTAATTCATGATTTTGAGCTCCCTTCTAAGATTGGAAGTGTCGAGGGTTATTACTCACACATGCTTAGTCCGTAAAAAGTTCATGAGCACATTCTTTTATGCAATCTTCAACAAGAATTCTACCATCCATCAAGATTGTGCATGTGTGATGTCTAATCCATGTTGATAGCCAGTGTGCAATAACATCGATAATTTCTCACTTCTAGCTGCGTTTGTACTTCTATTTCAGTGATTTTTTCAAACTATTGCTTTCACGCACCTTTATTTTCACGAGTTTCATTTTCATGTTCTTGGTTGTTTCTTTTTCTTACTTTCACTCTAATCAGTGATTTTTTCATGTTATCTTTGCTTTGGCATGTGCTTCTTTCATTTTCGTTCGCATATCACAAGTGTCATTCGCACTTTAGCACTTATTGCCTTCTAACATGTTAAGTGTCACACAATGTACATAAGCTTGTTTTGGTGGTTTCAATAGGTTCTCCTTGTGTAAATGAGTCAATTTTACCATGTAAACCTCCATCACACTCATTTCCAAAGTTTTAAGCACTATCAAACAAGTATCGTCACGGTCATCACAAAGTGTACCTTTAGTGTCACACTTGTCGTAAAGGTTGTTACACTAAGGGAAGCATGTTGGTAATGTGTTTCAGATGATCTATGTTGTGTCCTCAAACAATCTAAGTGTGTGATCACAGTCAAGTCCTATCATTATTTGCATCAGTTTCACTGATCCCACACTTAGCCAAATTTTAGAAAATTCCCAACAAATTAACCTCATTTGACCTTCTTGAACTATGCATTATGAAGTCCCAACCCTTAAGCTGTAGCCCTACCTCTTGACACTGCGAAATGTGTAGTTACTAGCTTCCAGGATTGCACACTGCAGAGTTTCATCACTCAAGCCCACAGCTTGGCCTAAAAAATCACACAATTCATCCCTCCAGTCTAGCCCTAACTACACACTGTGTAGTCTTTGAGCTCAATCCCAAACCTTGATCTCTTGAAATGTGAAACTACGCAATCATCAGGTTTGCTTTGCCTCCCAAAACTATGTAGTTGACAGAAATAGTGCAAAACCCTGCAGCCTAACTCACTGAGCCTCAAAACCGCGTAATCTTCTTACATGCTCCAGCCTGAATTGTGCATTGCACAGTCTCAAGGCTCAAGCCTCAACCCTGAGCTCTTGAATTGTGCAATTGAACAATCACTTGAGCTCCTATGTCTTCCAGAACTGTGCAATGGGAAAAATCAGTGTTAAAGCCCTCAGCTTGTCTCCCTAAGCTCCCCAACTACGTAATCTTTTTACTTAATCCAAGATTGAATTGCACCTTGCGCAGTCTCAAGGCTCAAGTATGACCCTTGACTTCCTTAGTTGCACAATTTCATAGTCACTAAGCCTCTCCCTTAGCTTGCTACCCGGTTCTGGCTTAGCCAGTGGATCATCATGCAACATCTTAGACTAGAAGTTTATCGAACTCGTGTTGTCTTGTCATAGTGGATTGCAGATGTAGAAACTTTATCATGCTATGGAAAGATGATGAAGAATGAGATAGAGAAGGAGGACATGCTAGAAGGCACCTAAGGAGCTGAGGAGATCAGATTATCATTAGACAATAAGATGAAAGAACAATGTATTACAATAGAAGATCAAAAATCATGACTGCATGAAGACTCCATCTGATTCACGACCTTTTGGAGGGTAAATATGAAGAAAAAATAATATCTCTCATGAATATGTTGTGTCCTCAAGCAATCTAAGTGTTTGATCACAGTGAATCCCTATCATTATTCACATCAATTTCATTGATCCCATACTTAGCCAAATTTCAGAAAAATCCCAACAACTTAGCCTCATTTGACCTTCCCGAACTGTGCATTGCGCAGTCCCAGCCCTCAAGCTACATCCATGCCTCTTGACACTGCGCAATGTGCACTTCCTACCTTCTAGGATTGCACACTGCACAGTTTCAGTGCTCAAGCCCGAGCCTTGGCTTAAAAAATCATGAAATTCATCCCTCTAGTCTAGCCCCAACTACACTCTGTGTAGTCTTTGAGTTCAATCCCAAAGCATGATCTCTTGAAATGTGAAACTACGCAATCATCAAGTTTGATCTGCCTCCCAAAAATATGCAGTTGATAGAAATAGTGCAAAATGTTGCAGTCTAACTCACTGAGCCTCAAACTATGTAATATTCCTACATAGTCAAGCTTGAGCTGTGCATTGCGCAGTCTCAAGGCTCAAGCCTTAGCTTTGAGATATTGAACTATGCAATTGCACAACCACCTTAGCTCCTATGTCTTCTAGAACCGTGCAATGGGAAAAATAACTGTTCAAGCCGTCAACTTGGATCCCTAAGCTCCCCAACTACGCAATCTTTTTTGTTAGTCCAAGCCTGAGCCACACATTGCGCAGTCTCAAGGCTCAAGTCTGACCCTTGACTTCCTCAGCTACACAATAGCGCAGTCACTAAGTCGCTGCCTTAGCCTGTTAATCGATTCTGTCTTGGCCAGTGGATCATCATGCAACATCTTAGACTAAGGGTTTATCAGAGTGATGTCATCTTTTCATAAGTGAATTGCAGATGTTGAAACTCTATCATGCTATGGAAAGATGATGAAGAATGAGATAGAAAGGAGGACATGTTAGAAGGTACCTAAGGAGCTGAGGAGATAAGATTATCATCAGATAAGAAGATCAAGGAACAATGGATTACAACAGAAGATCAATAATCATGACAGCATGAAGATTCCATCTTATTCACAACCCTTTGGAGGGTAGATATGAAGAACAAAGAATATCTCTCATGAAGATGAAGCATTGGATACATCTCTTATTGGAGACGGAAAGAAAGAATAAGCAATAAGGACAACTTGGCACTGCCACATCATCATGCATTTCATGTCATCAGTGT
>APFE030835966.1:0-12553 GCA_000404065.3 Pinus taeda | reverse complement strand
AATTTCCCATACAATTGATTTTCCCTTAAACAAGTCAATACTACCCTTAGGTGCTTTTCATGCTCCTTTTCATTCTTGGAATATATAAGAATGTCATCAAGGAAGACTTGCACAAATTGGTCCAAATACTTTTTGAACACACTATTCATGAGGCTCATGAACACTACTGGTGCATTGGTTAAACCGAATGGAACAACTACGAACTCATAGTGCCCAAACCGAGTTTGAAATGCAGTTTTTGAGATGTCTTCCTCCTTTATCCTCAATTGGTGGTACCCAGATCGTAGATCAATTTTTGAGAAGACCGCTGCTCCTTTCATTTGGTCAAATAAGTCATCTATTCGAGGTATTGGGTACCTATTCTTTATCGTGGCTCTATTTAAGTCTCTATAATCTATGCATAGCTGCAAGGAGCCATCCTTCTTCTTGAAAAAATTACTGGTGCACCCCAAGGGGAAATACTAGGTCTGATCAATCCCAAGTCTAAGAGCTCCTTTAACTGCATCTGTAACTCACAAAGCTCTGAAGTTGTCATCCTATAGGGTGTCTTAGATATTGGTTCTGCACCTGGTTTTAAATCAATAGTGAAATCAATCTCTCTTATAGGAGGTAATCCAGGCAACTCCTCTGGAAAAACATCCTTGAATTCAGCCAAAACTGGATGTTGATCCAGGGAAGGTCCCTTCTGGTCACTTACCGTCTTGACCAAATACAATTTGCAACCTTGTCTGAGACAACGTTTTACTTTCATCATGGATATGAATCGTAGGGACACTCCCGTCTTGATTCCACAAATCTCAATTGGCCTACCTTCATCATCTAAACAGATCACCTTCTTCTTGAAATAGTCTACTAAAGCTCGATGAGCTTCTAGCCAGTCCATTCCAACAATTACATCATACATTCCCAATTCTATGACGTATGCCTTCAACTTAGTCATACACACCTCGAGGTTTACCTGACATTGGTCTACACTAGGCCCTACTGCTTGTTTTATTCAAGAAGCCATCTCAACTTGTTTAAAGTCATCGTGCTCATAGGCTACCAACCCACATGTTTCTAATGCAATTGGTGAAATGAAACTATCTGTAGCACCAGAGTCAAACAAAATTTTAACTTTTACTTTGTTTATCATACCTGAGGTTTCTACCACGGTAGACTGGTGTTCAACTTGCTGATTGTCAACTGCTGCATAGATTCGGTGGTGGGTACCTGTTCTCCCCATTGGTTCTTTTCCCTCTCTTTTGTTGTTACCAGATCGAAACTCAGGGCAGTCTCGCTGATAATGAGGTCCTCCGCATCCCCAACAAGTGATGCGTGGTGGACCTTGAACCGAATGATGTGGAGTTCTTTGGAAAGAGTTTCTTCCCCTGGAACCCCTGCCCCCACTTGCTGTTCCTCGCCTATGACTTTGATTTGTACATGCCCTTGAAGCTGTGGGTGAAGCTGCACTAGAAACCATTGAAATCCCTACTGTCGGTGTTCTAGGTATAACCCTGTTTCCATATGGTGGGAGCCTCCGACTTCCTCTCCTTGGGAAGGTACGAGGGGCCTTCCCCATAAACCCTGTTTGACGTGGAAAGATGGCTCTGCCTTCACCCTTTAAGTCTAGGTGTTCTTCGACATAACGAGCTTGTTCTACAGCTTCTGCCACTGAGGATGGTTTCCACATCCGCACCATTGCCCTAATCTTAGGTCTCAATCCATACATAAAATGATCTGCTTGGCGCTGGTCAGTATCCATGTATGAGACATACTTGACCAATTCCATAAATCGGATTTCATATTCTTCTACAGTACGACTTCCCTGCATCAAGGCATGGAAGGCTCCTACTTGCTGTTCTTCATAATATGTTGGCAGGTACTTCTTCCTGAACCTCTCCTCAAATAATTCCCAAGTAACTGTGTCTGGAGTGAGGTGTAGTTGACACTCCAAGTTACCCCACCAATTCAGAGCACTATCTCTGAGTTGGAATATTGCTATTTTGGCTTTGGAATTGGAATTGTAATCCCTTAGTGCAAAACACCTTCCCATCCCCTCTAACCAGGCTTCTGCACGCTCACTGGCACAACCCCCTGCAAACTCTGGGAGCTTAATCTTCTGGAGCTCCCTCGTAATGTCCTCCACTGGAGGTCTTCTATCATAGTCTCTAGATCCCTCAGGGTTCCCTAACCCTGATGAAGGGTGTTCCCCTTCCATTTCATTTGTTTGGCGTCCTCTTAAGGTTTCATTAATTGCCTCCAGGGAACGCATAATGAGAGTCAATTCTGGTGAAGGTAATGGGTTATTTGAATGAGGTCCTTGTGAAGACTCCCCAAGCCCTTGGTTCCTTCGCGTCCTCACCATTTTGATTTGTTCAAAATATACACGATATCTAAGACTTATTAATCCATCCTAGGACTTGTCCCTCTTAGCTAACTCATATACATGATAGTCATAAGTGTGTTCACTATGCTTGTAAACAAGTATTATTAGTACTGGGAAGATTCCCAAGGATTGATTAAATCCTCCCATATGTGATTTCTTATACAACCTATACATTTTTAATTAATGAGTTGGTTTGATATACTCGAATATTAGTTCGCTCTTGGTGGCTTTCAAAATACTCATATAAATGAAATTTGAACCATTCTTGTGTACTCACCAATAAACCATTAATCCTATCTCAAGTAGTAGTATATAAGGGAAGCTCACAAACATATATCTATAAGAATATCAAATATCATTAATATTTTCCATTTAAATGTGAACATATGATGATACTATATCTAAATTGTTTGAGATGAATAATTAAAATATATTTCTTCACTAAATATCCTTTAACCATATACTGTTACATCTAACTAATAAATCACTTAATCTCAATCCAATTAATTGTTTATTTTATGTTTATTTAAATAATACTATTACGTAGCAACTTCCAAAACATGTTTTAAAAAGAAAAATGAAAAGGCATGAATTATAAAATCTTGCATCGAAGTCTTATTTCCTTTTCTGAAAACTTGAATTTGCTGTCATAGGGGACAAATATTTTGTTCTTCTCATCTTTCATCATTTTCACTGAGTTTGATGTTGAATATTCACTATCTATGTATGAAATGCTTATTTACTATCTATGTATGAAATGCTTGAAACTGCTACAGAATTTTGATTTTGGTTGCTTGAAGATCTAAATCTGACATTGGAAAATCTAAATTATTACATTGATATAACTGTCTTGATGTCATCATGATAGTTTGTATCGCTGCAAGAGGAAATCGTGGAGCTTCATAACATACCTCAAAGCGGAGATTGGAGACTTTGTCGAGCCTCAAGGTGACAGTGGACACTTGTCCAGTGTGTACCATCTTAGTAGTTTACAGAGATCTTGGCAAGTTTGCTAGTTTGGGTGGTAACATATCCAAAACATCATCTCCCAATCAACATCACAATCTGCAAAATTAACTACTAAGTTACTAACTAACCAAAAGCAGTAGCAATAAAACAATTGCCATGCACTAGGGGTGTTATAATTTGTATGACATAACCTTCCAGCGATAATTTGTATGTCTACGAAATTGTTCCATTTGCTATGCACTAGGGGTGTTATAATTTGTATGACAGAACCTTCCAGCGATAATTTGTATGTCTACGAAACTGTTCCATAACCCACTGTGGAATAGTAACTGATTCAAAGCATGTAGTTGTTGAAAAAGTCTTCTTTGAGTAAAGGAGGTAGACATTGATGGTTCTTGAGAATCAAGATGTGAAAGTAGAGATTTGGTCTGGTGGAGAGTGCTTTCCTTGCAAGGAGGGAGTGCTAGTTTTATTTTGTTGCTTGGTCATTGTTCTCCTTCAATACAACAGTGCTTAGAAGATCATCCTCCAACCTTGGTGCTCTCAGATGGTACTTGCCTTGGTTTCTGTGCACAATAGTGAGACCTGGAGTGAAGGTGCAGCAGTAGAAGAGACATGATTGATGGAGGTGAAGCAGATATGTAATTGAGATAGAGATGCACGCATGCACCTTTCTTAGATGCATAATTTATTCTTAGCAGGTTGCTGTTTTCAGGTGCGGCTTTTCTTATTGTAGAAAGTGCCTTTTAGTGGTATGTTTAGGAACTGTTTTATCCTTCATTAGATGCTATTTTAAATTAAGAAAAGCGGATGGATAAGATGACTTTCCAGATTTTGTCTAGGGCACAGTTCTTTGGGAGAGTAGCACTATATTCTAGGTCACTTATTCATGCAGGCTGAGCACAATATTCTAAGTAGATTGGGCTGAGGTTTTTGTATTCCAAGCCTACGTGCATCACTGGGATGAGCTATTTTTGATTCCCTAACCTTTTATTCACCTGTAAAATAAAGTCAAGGTAGGGGTTTAGATTTTCTTTCAATTAATACAGAAGATAGGTGTGTGATTGAGTGATTTGTTTTTTGTACTAGCTGGCATAATTTTTAGTTTAATGTGTTTCTACTTCTGGCATTCATGTTTCTGTAGGTTTGACAGGAGTACAAGCTTTTCAGTTTCCTAGCAGTTAGGGTTAGGTTCTGAGTGAAGATCGAGTGCAGATCTACTTATCATGATCTGAACAATAGTTGATGTTATTGGTCATCTTAGGACTTTGGCATATATTGTAAATTGTTGGATGAAGTAGTTGTCAAGGTTGTGGAATAAATGTTGGCAAGAGTATAGTAAATTCTGCCACAATTATGTGGGTGTCTGCATGTTATTTATGTTGAATTCTCTATTCATATTTTGAGATCCCTAGCATTGCATACCTAATTTTATTACTTAATTATCTATGAAATTTCCAAAGGTGAATGGGGTGTGTATATAGCATGCAGATTGTGCTTCCAGTTCTTTTATATGCCACGAAAAGAGGGTTTTACATCGGATTGTTGATTGTCTAGTAGACTGAAATTCATTAGAAATTGATTTTTAAGGATAGAGATATAGGAACTCAAATTTCCCAATGCACATATTTATGGATTGTCACAAGTAATTACATTAAGTAGCAATCATTAAATGTGTTCATAGAGAAGTGCATTGAATATAATCCAAGGTCCTGATGCTATTACTGTGTTTTGAGCAGATATATTAACAATAGTATGCTCTTAGGTATTGAATTGCTGAATGAACCTCTAGCAACAACTGTTCCTATGGGTGTTTTGGCTTCCTATTCTTCAAACGGCTATCAAACCGTGCGGAAATACTCTGTGACAACATATGTTATCATGTGCCAGAGGATTGGAAATGTTGATCCACATGAGTTGTGTCAAATAAATGATGCATTTTCAAATATCGTTGATTGGTCATTTACATCCATCCGCTGTACAAACACATCAGAACCAACAATGGGAGTGTCACTATCTCAGTCCGAGCCACTCTCAGGAGTAACCAAGGAAAATCATCACTCACTCTTATCAAAATCCAAATCCTAATTGACTCGTAAATGTCAAAAAGAGCTGTATAGGTAAAGGTGATAAAGCAATCATCAAGGCTTCATCACATTAAAGGACAGAGGTAGCCCTAGGACCAAGGTCCTTGTGGCCTTAAGTCAAATTCTAGGCATGATTTCAAGCCATAGTCTTAGGCCGAAAACCTAATCAAGAAAAGCAAAGAAAGGCGAGGGGCATATAAACCCTGATTTGGAAGCACGAGGAGCTAATCAAATAGCCCACACAAAGCCAAGTCAAAATAATTGTAGTCCAGAGGTCTGAAATCAATTTAGGAGATCCAAAATTCAGAAGCATAATGCATATATTATCTAACTAGTTGTTTGGAAAACATTTTGAAGTTGTTCTCTCACTTGAGAAAAGAAGCATCCAAGTTCGAGTTTATTGAAGGCTTTTCAAGCTAAGTTGAATGAAGAATTTATTTTTATGATATAACTCTATGGCCAGGGGAGTTTTGTCAATCTTGAGATAGGTCAAATTTTCCTTAGAATAGGAAGTAATCTGCGGGTTTTCGCTGAAGTAATTTGGAGGTGATCCGAGCTCTGTTCATATATCTTTTCGTGAAAGATTATAACCTGATGTCAACCCTCTTTCATGAAGTCTTTCGAGAATTCTCAAGGCTAATTATGTGACTGTTGAAAGGGTTTCTGAGGCCTGGTGTAAGGGCTTTCTGTGACAGACCTCTTAGCATTATTTGTCAAGACAATTTGAAGCAAGCAATCGACCTCTTTAAGGCAGCATCATCACTTTTCTTCAAAACTGCTCTGGAAGTGTTATATGGGAAATTCATGCAAGATATTGGCTGAAAATTCATTGACCTAGTCTAATGCACTTCAAGGAATATTTTTGCCTCATTTAGGGCAGAAACAAGGCAACCCTCTCCAGGATAGCTTACCATGAATAATTTGATCTGAATCTAATGATTGTGTGATCTGAGATTGTTGCACTCTAGCATCTTGGATGAAGTTCAATTTATGAAATAGCGGATCTGTGAAATAATTACAGTCTTAATAAGAGTTACATTGAAGTTACTTAAGTCAAGTGTTAAGTGCGGCCTGCCTATATCTCTGAACTCTCAGAAGGCTTAGTCACAACAGTGGAAACTCTATGAACTTGAAGCACAACATTTGAAGCAGTAAGGTTTTCCTTCTCCATCATGTTGGAAGGCATTTTCAAACATATCTGTGGGATACTGTAGTTTCGTTTCTAAAGGAATCAAAGGCTAATCAGTTCCGTGTCAGTTATGAGCTATAATTTCATTAAGGCATTCATACTTGGCTTGTCTGAAGGCAGTTTCAATATCAACACATTAGGACCATGGACAGTATGAAGCATGAATCCTCATCACAAGGAAGCAAGTTATTAAAAGAAACTTCAAGCACTCCTATTGACAGATAAATGTCTCATATCTCAAGGTATGACATGCATTAAAATTGAAGGTTGATTTATATTGCAAAATCATATTAAGGTCTGTGGCATAGAAACTTTGTATAAGATTGAGGCTAATATTTTCATTAAAGTATATCCTCTCAATTAAGTGTGAAAAGACCTTGAGGGATCTTCAAAGAATTGTGGATCATCTCAGGTTTGTACAGTTGTGGCAAGAATGTGTACAGGTTAAAAATGAAATATGGATCAACAGACTTGCGATATGTTTGGCAGACATCTTCAGATACACTAGTGGCACATTTTGCATCAGTAGTCATCTTCAGTGATTACAGTAGTGCATCACCAGTCTCGAGGACTTGATGAGCAATTGGATAACCTTGCATCATTACTTTTTATGAGCTTAAGATGGTTCTAATATTCTATATGGCTAAGATCTCTTCTCTTGCTAATCATACAGATAACCTAAATTGGCTTGAGAAGTAAAGTCAAAATTGTATTGCAATATGTGATGAACTCTGTGTTACTGATTCTTGGCTTTAGTTAGTGTTCATCAAACAACCAATGGCCAGTATCATCTTGAGGGAAGAAGTCAATTTTCATCAACAGTTTAAAGTGCATTCTTTTGCAGCAACATTGATTTTTTGAAGAAATCTAGTACAACAGCCATTATATATATATTCGAAACATATTTATGACCTTATGAATCTAGCCCATGCTAACATGCTCTAAATTTTAAATTTATCATAGGTCAAAGAGCAGTCAATGGCCATATTCTGTCCCTGTTTATTTCTTTTTCAGCAAAGATTTTCTTTTCAATTCAAAATCCAAATCGTTTAAAGTTATGCATCCAGTCAAAACTGGCTACACAATTAGGTTTTGAAAATATGCTATTTTAGCAATCCTCCATTTTTACAAGAGCCCAAGTTCCAAGGCCTGCTTTGAAAAGTGAGCTGCATGCTCTTAATCCCACCTTATATGCTCTGTCTTTGGCACTTGATTGGACGTAAGGGTTTTTGGTGGCAGGTCATAACTCAAAAGTATATAATTTCCTAACTTTGTGGAAGAATGGAAAAGATCTCCAAGCAAAAAAAAAAAATCAAGTGGGGTTTACACTCCTAAGTTAGGTGATTCAACCATTTGTGCAGTTGAAAGTGGGAGGCTTGGGTCTGGTGGTGGAAAAAAAAATTAGTAATTCAAATGTCCTTTAAAGGCTTGGATCTTTATGTGGTTAGCCTTGAACACAAGGCCCTCACTTGGGAAAAGTTACAAAAAAGGCATGCGTGGACCTGGTTGTTGTATACTATGGAAGGGATTCAATGAATCATTGATCATTTACTCATGTCTTTCTTGTCCATATACAGAGCAGGTTTTGGGTAAATGCATCCCTCAATCTCCCATATGTAGACTGCTCAAACCGAGAAATAACAGTGCCTGAATTGACCATGACAGTAGCAGAAATGGGAAGAAACTCATCGCCCACATTGATGCATGTCATGCTCACAAAATACTGAGAAGGGCTGGATCTGGAAGCCACAAGAGGCGTGAATTGCACATCGTAATCCAGTATGGCTGCCTCTCTGAAATGCAGAATTCCAGAAGGAATAGTGGAAGAAACACTGTGAAGCACAGATCTTGACAAGTTGAAATTCCGAGACCTGTATGCCAGAATAGACATCGACAAGTTGAAGTTCTCAGAGCTATATGCCAGCTATGGCAGGCAGAAAAGTTACAGGACATAAGCATGTAGGCATTTTTTGCTTTGTGTTTGCTGGCTTAACTGAAATTAGCAAAAGGGGATCATAGCAATGGCTTTGCACTCACGAGTCTGGAATCTTTGCAATGGAGAAGCCTGACTGATCCCTATCCTATTGGTAAAAATCCAACTTTTGACCTTGATGAGAACAATCTGAGATTGCTAATACATCATATTTATGGATCATGTTCTCCAATTAGGCCTGCCAATGTCCCATGGCCTGTCTTGGCTCTTCGGATTCTTCAAAGTGATGTAGCTCGTGAGAATGCTTCAGCTGTGGGTTCCTATGAGGATCTGGAGAGCTGGGTTGCCTCAGGCCAGACGATTGGCACAGGGAATTATATTGTGAGAGTGGGATTCGGCACCCCTTCTTCTGGAATGTTTTTTCTCATAGACACAGGCAGTGCTATCACATGGATTCAATGCGACCCCTACCCGCAGTGCTACAAGCAGCAGGATTCTCTGTTCCAGCCTACAATCAGACCCACTAACTACTGGACTAAGCCAATCGGATCTTAGAAGTTCTGACGAATTCATGCTTTATTATTTAAGCTTCTAACATAAAACAATTATCTACTCGCCATAACAATAACTGTGGTATGGGTGTTTAGGAGAATTAATGAAACATGTACCAGTTTTTCGTTTGGGGGATAGTTGAAATGACAATGCCTCCCATAACCACAAAGACCTGTGTGCATGTAGTATGCACAGTCTTGTTATTAAAATAATCATCAAAAAATATTATAGTAGTGAACATCGACAACTATATTTGAAAATGCATCATTTATTTGACACAGCTCATGTGGATCAACATTTCAAATCCTCTGGCACATGATAACATATGTTGTGGTAGAGTATTTCCGCATGGTTTGATAGTCGTTTGAAAAATAGGAAGCCAAAACATCCACAAGAACATTTGTTGCTAGAGGTTCATTCAGCAATTCAATACCTAAGAGCATACTATTGTTACTATATCTGCTCAGAACACAGTAATAGCATCAGGACCTTGGATTATATTCAATGCACTCCTCTATGAACACATTTAATGAGGCTACTCCCCACAAAAACACGGGACTGAAACCCGTGATGGATTACTTCCTTGTGGATATCCATAAGAGTGCCCAAGTTTGTGCATACGCCAATAACGCTGGTGAAGGTGAATTGATTTGGTTTGATGCCTGCTCTTTGCATTTCATAAAACAACTGCAAAGCCTCTTCAGCATAACCATCCCTGGCATAAGCTGCAATCAGCGTGGTCCATGACACTGCATTTCGTTGCGGAATTTTGTCAAACACATTGCATGCATCGTCTATGCTTCCGCATTTGCAATACATGTTTAAAAGGGATGTTTAGGATAGAGATATCTGGTTTTACTATTCATATGGGCATGAACTAATCTTCCTTTTGAGAGATTTTTCTTCTGAATGCATTCCTCAAGCAGACATGCATATGTGGAAGAGTTTGAGAACCAGTCCAATGAATGTAAAGAATGCATGCATTTTTCAAGTTGACCCTGCTCGCACACAGTTCTCACTCTGTTGTTATCGGTGTTCACTGCTTTGGCTTTGAGAGCGTTGGCTGTGGTGTTAATTCTGCTTTTGAGTTGAAGCATCGAATGTTACATTGACTTTATTAGAGGACAGTGAGAGTTTTGACAACATGGAAATCATGGTAATCCTCTCAGAACATAGCTACCAAAGTGGGCGGAAAGCTAACACTTTCTGTTTCAATCTTATGAAACCAGAAACCAACTGATTATATTTTTTGTTTTTGGAAGGATTGGAACTGTTGCGCTAGTTACAATCCCAGTGAGAGTTTTGACAACATGGAAACCATGGTAATCCTCTCAGAACATAGCTACCAAAGTGGGTGGGAAGCTAGCATTTTCTGTTTCAGCTCAAAAGACAATGCCAAAGGTGTTAACCACAACAGCTTAACAGCTACAAGGTCAGAGGTTCAAGCCCTCGTTCTAGCGATATTTGGGGTTTAGTGGGCTTTGAGTCCAGATTTTGAACCAAAGCTCTGATACCACGTGTAAGAACCCGATTCCAATTATTAGAGCCTCAATGTATTATACACTAACAGATCTATTTTCCTGTTAATTTAAATGTAATAAAAGGAACTTGCTGACCTTCTCACAAAACTTTAAACATTTAACATCTTATCATATTATCATAAGCAACATAAATTAAGGTGAGCATTCCATTGATATCAACTTAACAAGAGTAGTCCATGGACAAATACCTGTTCCGGCGGTTGATGATGATACCTTTGTCTTATAGCTCCAGCTGAACGCTCCTTCTCACCGACCCAGCCAACTAGGAAACAAATTCCTAGCCCAGGAAACCTCCACAGGTTCCTTAGCCCTCCGTGCCCAAGTCCAACCAGAGATAGTGTGTCCCCAAGAAGAATGTGCAAAACCAGATAACAATACTTTCCTCCTCTCAAACCCAAGAAACCTCCATAGGTTTCCAAGGTCTCCCAAAATCATAACAAGTCCCAACAATCACAACCAACCCCCACAATCATAAACAAAACCTCCCCCAAAACTCCCCTCTTCTCCCTTCCCCCTTCCCTTTTTATACCCTCCTTCCCTTCTCCATCTCAACCACCTCTCATTAATGTCATTCACTTCTCACCCATCCCTATAGTTGACTTCTCTTCTCCCAAGTAAGCTAGGAGTACATTTGGAAATGTGAGATGTAATTACGTGGAGAGGACCATGTCTACTCCTTAGTAAATGTGAGGGTATATTGGGTGATGTGAAATGAATATATATATTGATAATGAGTTGGAGAGGACTATGTCTTCTCCCAAGAAAATGTGACGGTACATTGGGGAATGTGAAATGTAATTACATGGAGAGGACCATGTCTTCTCCTTAATAAATGTGAGGGTACATTGGGTAATTTGAAATGAATATATATATTGATAATGAGTTGGAGAGGACTATGTCTTCTCCCAAGTAAATGTGGGGGTATATTGGGGAATGTGAAATGTAATTACATGGAGAGGACCATGTCTTCTCCTTAATAAATGTGAGGGTAGATTGGGTAATGTGAAATGAATACATACATTTTGAAATAATGGAAGGAGACCAAATTCTACCCAATATTCAATTGAGAAGGTAAGTGGAGAATTTAAATAATGGAAATCATGAATTTTATATTAGACCTATATTTCTCAATATTTTTAGATAATGTAAACATTAACAAAATTTGTAGGATAAGGTTTAAGTGGGGCATTATAGTAGCCCACTGCATCCTCTTTCCAATGCCACCAGTATGATCGAAATTGAATTCTCCAAGAAAGAGTTATGCACAGTCTCCCAAGATGACCTGATTATAGACATTTCTAGAAGAGGAACTTATATGAAGTGCCACGTGTCACTGTTACAACTTTTGGATCTATTTGGAATGTAATTCAAGAGTCTTCAAACATTCCAGCTTTCTCAAATCATATCTCAGCCAATATAGCGTGAAAAGCTCTGAAATTTGGACCCGAGATTTAGCGCGATTTCTTCTCAAATGGGTTTTTTTTAGGTTCTGAAATGATGCAGAAAAAAAGTTATAGCAGAAATGCCATGATGACCTGTTTGGAGCAGTGAAACTCTAGAATGCAAAGCTCTAATACCAAATGTTATGAAACCAGCTCAAGAATAGATAGAAAAGATAGATCAATGCCTTAGAATTCAGCCTCTTTGAGTGGGTAACCTCCTTTACATTACATAAATGAATAATTCTTCGATGATACAAATGAAAAGACCTCCTTTCTATATATAGGAGTCTAAGGGATCATAACATAATCAGAGCCATCATAACAATAATAATGTAAGGGCACAATAATAACAATAGTGGGCTTCTATGGGGCACAATAGTAACAATATGGGCACTGCATGGGTACATCAATATAATAAGTGGGTTTTACTAATAACAATAAGGGGTTACACTAGTAGTATAGGGGCCTAACA
>APFE030835963.1:75433-91639 GCA_000404065.3 Pinus taeda | reverse complement strand
AGGGTTTTAACCACGTCAAAAATACTGGTGTATTGATCTGTGATCTGTTTGTGAGCGGTTTCCTTTGGTGTTCTGTCTGAGGAACTTACCCTGTAAATTCCTACATTATGTAGCAAAAGAATACTTTCTTGAGATAGGAAATACCTACTTGCATACAGCAAAATAATAGTTTATTGTATAACTACCATGATTTTTGTGTGCATGAGCATAGGATAAATATATATTTATTTTCTTAAAAAAAATAGTTTGTACTATTCTTGGAAAGTATTTATGTCTTTTGTGGCAAAAATAAAATCACAATCAAAGAATAACTACTTTCCTAGATCTCTAGGAAAAGAAATGTGTATTCACATATACAAAAGATTAGTGGATTGTGGTAAATCTCTTTATGCATAAAAGACTATAATTATTGTGAAAATAGAATAAGATTATTTATGCATAGAGACATTAGTTGTGCTAATTCCTTTTTGAAAGAACAAGTAGTTGCATAACCATTATATTAGCTTTATTTTAGAATACAACATGATGTTTTTCATGTACGATAGTTATTGTGAAATAGCTCTCCTTTGGAAAATATTTTCGAAATAACATGTATTTGCATGCATATCAACATTATCCATTGTGTTAGCTTCCCTATAGGTATTGGCATGCACCAAAATTAATAGCTAAGGGGCTAGTTTCTATTGATAAAATTTATACAATTGCATGCATAAATATCATGACTATTGTGCTAGAAAAATATATAAAATATCGTGCACTAACCATGTATTAGTTTCCTTTTTGAAAGGAGTGATTATCTACACGCCCTAAGATGATGGTGGTTGGG
Organism: Pinus taeda; assembly: GCA_000404065.3. Lineage (NCBI taxonomy): Eukaryota > Viridiplantae > Streptophyta > Pinopsida > Pinales > Pinaceae > Pinus > Pinus taeda. The sequence continues at coordinate 90,813 of APFE030835963.1, read as the reverse complement.
CTAGTTCTTTTGAAATATTGTTATGGATTTGCATGCACAATAATAGTATCTATTATGTTAGTTATTCTTTGGAAAGATTATGAATTTGCATGCAATATTATTTTAGCTTTCCTCAAGAAAGATTATGCATTTACATATAAGATTATGTTAGTGTTCTTTTGGAAAGATTGACCATTTGCATGCAAGAGTATGTTAGCTTCATTTTGAGAAAAGTTTATGTATCTGCATGCAAGAATAACAACTATTATGAAGAGTTTATGCTATGACCTGAAAAGCCATAGCTCATGTGTTAGTTTTCCTTTAAATGAATAAGGACAATTGTGGCAGTTTTCTTTGGAAAAGAATGTCGATATATGTGGGAGGGAAATAATAGTTAATGTGGTATTGATTTATACACTTGGTTTGATAGTTATACACATATAATTAAAGCATGTGTAGCGTTTTTTTTTTTTTTATCAAGTGAGAGTAGGACCATCTATAAAACTAAAAAAAATTACATAATATACATAAGGCAGCATTAGTTGCAAAGGAGCAAAAGCCCACACAACCGCTTAAGCAAGCAAGCAGAGAAACTAAGGGACACCAAAGAACCATCCACCATAAAGGCATCAATCGGGGAAACCGGTGAAATAGAGCCCTTCTATCCTTACTATTGAGCCACCAAAAAACCTTTAACGATGGGGTCCACCATATAAAATGCCCACAAAACAATGCCAATAACTCTCGCAAAACCTCCAAAGAACTTGAAATCCCGAAGATTGTGCAATCAATCTTCAAAGATCCAACAGTCAAGAGGTGATCTCAGGATGCCAACAACCATGCCTTTTATCCATTCAAATAGACCCAAAAATAACTATGTGCCACCTTTCTAAACTATTTCAGGTCCAAATGAGGAGATAACCAACGAGTAGCTTAACCGCCCGAAATTCACTACATGCAAGAGATCCATAAAGGACAGTGCAACTAGCCCGAGCTATAACTTCCTTAATGGACCTGAAACAAAAATAAGCCACTGCCTGAAAGAATTTCAGGTCCGGATGGAAACAAATCAGTCATGCAGTTTGCCGCTCAAAAACCATAGGGTGGCGGTGATCACATAAAATTGCCCACTCAATAACTAAGTAAACAGGCCCAAAGACTTAATAAGCCATAAACAATGTATTTCAGGACCATTCATAGACATATCCTGTATATAGCTCCCTGCCCAAAGACCAAAGGAACATAGAGTCCAGGGTGCAGTTTCTGCCCGAAAACCCAAGGCGACCTTTAGTCGAGTGTTTGTCATCCTGCCCACACTTAACTAAATGCTCCTTCCCTGTTTTGACCCAAATTCTTTTGTCTCCATCACTCTTCACTCTGCTCATTTCTCATTCTCTGATAGTGCTCCCTATCTAAGGTCACCTATCTGTGACAGTCTTCTCACAATTATCCTTAGGGAGTCACCATCCATTCATATATTTTATTGCTTTTGGAACAGAGTACTCCTTCATTTGCCAAAATATCCGCTAACCTGTTGGCTAATCGGCGCACATGAACAAAACTAAGGGTTCTCATGGTTCGTAGGTGGGATTGAATATGTTGATAGACCTGCAGTAACCGCCAGTGTTTCGACACTTTTTCTAGAGCTGAGCCATTGCATATCTTATTGAACGAATTAGTTATCAATTCAGAATCAGCTTCAATTATAGTATTATATAAATTTGACTCCATCAAGATTTCTAGGCATTGCTCAAGGGCCATTAGCTCTGCCATATTATTAGCAGCCTTCCCAAAATAACTATGAAATATGGCTTTTATGAAACCGTTGTCATATTTTATTACTCCGCCATAACCAGCTATACCAGGGTTTCCTTTAGAGGCTCCATCTATATTTCCTTTCATAAAACCATGAGGAGGAGGTTGCCAAAAGTCCTTATCTATAGTTATATGACTTATAGTCTTGTTTATGCCTTGGGGGAAAAGCCCCTGTAGGCCCAAATGAAGAAGAATCTACTCATCCTGGTCTTGAGGTTGATTCTCAGGGGGTTTCTTTAGAAGGGTTCCTACAGTCTCTTTGAGTTGTCTTAAGATCTGAGCCATGATTTTTTGAGATGAAACATTTCTATTCTTGAAGACCCTGTTGTTGTGTCCTTTCCAGACATCCAAGATTAGAAAGCCTAGAACCATGGGCCAAGCTTTGTTGATTATATCATTTTCCGAGAAGTTTCTCCTCCAATTCCTCGAAGTACTTGTGATGCTGCAAATGTCCCTGTCCATTTGTCTGAAGATTGAAGCCACCCAATTCCACAAGGCAGAGGTGAATGGGCAGAGTTGAGTAGGTGTTCCATTGTTTCATCTTGTGATTCACATAGCTGGCATCTAGATGGACCAGATATACCTCTCTTTTGAAGGTTTTCCCAAGTAAGAATTTTTTATGTTGCACCAACCACATGAACTGTTTGATTTTTGTCCAGTTTTGGTTCTGCCATAGGTCCTTCGATACCTTATCAGGGTTTGGAAAGTCAAGCCTTAGGGCTATTCTCTTGGGTTCTTTGAGGTTGAAGTTGCCTTCATTGTTTTTTCCTTGTCTCAGTTGTTCTGAAGATGTTTAAGTTAGAATATTTCTTTGTTCCAAGATAGCTTCAAGAGCTTATGCCTAGGCCTTCAAAGGGGAGTCATCACTATATACCAGGTTCTTCCATGTTCTCCATTTTCCATCATTTCTATCCTGATCCCAGAAGTCATTTACACTGAGTAAACCTTTGTCATCAGTCTCATTCTTGAGATTGGTAAATTCTTCCCTTAATAGGTTAGGTTCCTGTTGCCAATTGTCCTCCCAAAACCAAGCTAGGTTTCCATCTCTAATCTCTGAGAAACTGTGTTTTTGAACAATGGCTTTATTCTCCCAAGCATTGTTCCAAATGTGGGAGCCTTTGATGAGACTCGACATTTGAATGTGCTCCTTTTCTTGCCAATTATTTTCATATTTCTATTTCCATACCTTGCCCCAAGGGGATATCACTTCCTTTAGCCATCTCCACCAAAGTTTTGCCCCGAAAACCTTGCTTAGGGTTTTAGGGTCATCAAGTCCCAAACTGCCATGTGTCAATTTCCAAGTTTTTTCCTGTAGTTTATTAGTGGCTCGCTCCCAAGCTACCTTGCTTAGGGGTTTATCTATGAGAGGTATTCCCATATATTTGGAGGGAAGTTGATCTCTTTGAAAACCTAGAATTCTGGTGAGGTTTCTTTGAATAGCAATGTAAGTATTAAAAATGAAAAGCTTTGATTTGGTAAGGCTTACCTTTGTACCCACAACCATAGCAAATTCGTTCAGGATTTGCTTGAAGGCAAGAGCTTCCTTGATCGTGGGGGTACCCTGCAGCATGGTATCATCCACAAATGGTTGATGAGTCAAGGAATCCCCATTCAGGGTGAGTTTAGGACCTTGGATTTTGCCTTCTGCTTTAGCAGACTTGATCGCATTGCCTAAAACTTCCATCATGAGAATAAAGAGAAAGAGTGAGAGAGGGTCTCCTTGTCTGAGTCCTCTCGAAGGCTTAAACGTTTTGGATGGTGAGCCATTAAGCAGGATTGAAAAACTAAAGTTAGTAACAAGGGTCATTATCCATCTTATCCAGTTATGGTCAAAGCCATATGCTATGAGAACTTCCTTGATGTATGCCTAGCTTAGCTTATCATAAACCTTCGCTAGGTCAAGTTGTATGATCATACCTGACTGCTTATTACTCTTGAGAGAGTGTACCACCTTGTGAGCTTGAATGATATTATTTAGAATTTTCCTTCCTTCCACATATCTAGTTTGCTCCTCAGACACAAGAGTTGGGAGAAGGGGCTTAAGCCTGTCTGCAATTGTTTTGGAAATGATTTTGTATACCACATTACATAATGATATGGGTCTAAATATGTCTAGAGTCATGGCATTTTCCTACTTTGGAATCAAAGATATGAAAGATGCATTGAGTGCCTTCAAAACTATTTTGTTTTTCCTCGAGTCTTCCACCACATCGAGGATATATTTCTTGAATATTTCCCATCAGGCTTTGAAGAAGTCGACAATGAAACCGTCCGGGCTTGGAGCTTTCACATTTTACATCTCTTTGATGACTTCGTTGACCTCTTCTTCAGTCATTGGCCTGTTAAGATTGTAATTGTCTTCTCTTGTCACAAGCTTAGGAATGTGCTTTATGAAGTCCTTGATGAATTGTTATCTGTCTATGAGAGGCTCTTCTGCTATGCTTTTGAAATGTTGTACCAAAGCAGATTCTATTTATTTGTGGGTATTGAGTTGTTTTCCTTGAGTATCTTTGAGTTTTGAAATCCTATTATGAGACCTATGATCCATGGTAGACTCGTGAAGAAACCTTTTATTTCTTTCTCCTTCTTTTATCCATTGTACCGTCGATTTCTGTCTCCAAAAGATCTCCTTTTGCTTGCATAAACCTTCCCAGTCCTGTTGAAGAGAGTGATCTTGTATTTTACTTTCCTCAGTGAAGTCATCAGTGATGAGGCTCTAGTTAATTCCCTGTAGTTTCCACTCAACTACTTTTTTGGCTTCGAAGATGTTACCAAACTCATTCTTATTCAATATTTAAGCTTGATTTTGATGTGTTTCAATCTCTGATGCAGAAGTAACATTTTAGTTCCCTGAACATTCATATCTTTTGTCCACCATTTTTCAATATTGTTGATGAAGTCAGGATGTGTAAGCCAAATGTTTTCGAACCTGAAAGGTCTATTTCTTGGAGTGCCTATAAAGGAAGCCTCAAGTTGAATAGGCCAATTTCTGAGCCTCCAAAAGGGAGGATTAAGGCCAACAAGTCAAGGCCCATAAGGATGAGGTCCTCAAAGATAATGAACCTATCTAGTTTAGAGGCAACTTGAGCAACTCCTCCCCTCTTATTATTCCAGGTGAAGGTACCATTTCCTGTCTCTGTATCTACTAGCTTCATATTGTCTATGAAGCTTTGAAATGCTATGGAATCTCTACCTAGTGATCTGGTCCCACCTTTTTTTCAGAGAGAGATTTGATCATGTTAAAGTCCCCTCCTAGAATCTAGGGGATAACCAGATATCTTTCTCTTAGCTCCTCCAACGAGGTGAGAAGCCTGAGTTTATCTTCAAGTTTTTGTGGACGGTAGACATTTGTTATCAAATAAACTTCCTTATCACCCAAAGGTTGTATAACCACTGATAGGTAGTTCCTAGTTGCTTCAACATCTAGGATTCGAAGTTTCTGGGGGTTCCACAGTGTGATAATTCCTCCTACTGTGTTGTCTACTTTAACTTCTAGATATTCATACTTAATATGCCATTTGTTGTGTATCTCTCTTATTTTATCTACTGAACATTTTTTTTCCTGGATAAACACCATATCTGGTTTTTCTTCTTTCATTCTATCGCTGAGATTTCTTTCTTTCCTTTTACTTCCTAGACCTCTAATATTCCATGTTGTAAGCTTCATTAAGAAAGATTTGTAAATGAGTAACTAGTTAGGCCTTTCATCTTACCTGAGTTGATCATGAGTTTTCCACACTCTGTTAGTAGCTCATTCTGTCTTTTTCTTCCTCTTTTCCTACCTGGGTTCTTGGGAGCTTGTCCCAATGTTGTCTCCATAGTTTTTACCCCTCTGTTTTCCTGACTATCATGGTTACCTTTTACCCCATAACCTTTTCTTGAGATCTCTAGAGGAAGAGTTGTTGTACTTTATTAAACTACTCTTAAGGTAGCGAATCCACCCCTTTGGTAGCTTCTTGCTCCAGGAACTCTTCTAGATCTAGATTTTCCCTTTCAAGAATTTTCTGTAGCTCATGATCCTTCGTTCCCACTTCGCTTGGGGTCATCTCATGGTCCTTGTCAAGTTCCATAGTGCTTGGTAGACCTTCATTTTGTTGGCTCTTTTCAGGTCTATCCTCCATGCTATCATCCTTTTCCTTCTCTGCAAGACTATCCTCCATTACTTGATTCGCTCCATTGTTCCCATCTTCTTCTTGTAATATCTTGAATCTATTATGACTTGGTTGCTTCTCCTCGTTGATTTTCTTCTGATTCTTTCTCCCTCTTTTCCCTCTGCCTCCCACTTTTGTAAAGCCTTCTGTATCTTTTCCTAAGGTGGATTTAATACTATTCTCCATTTTGTTTGAAGGGCAATCTCTGAAGAAGTGCCCGTGTTCATGGCATTTGCAACATCTAAAAGGGATTTTCTCGTAGTCCACCGCCTACACCCCTTCTTCATCATAAACGTCTAGGATGATTTCATCTGGCAGAGCTCTAGAAAGGTCTATTTCTACACATATTCGACAAAAGGAGGTGTATTTTCCGCGCAAAGTGGCATCTGATACTTTTAAAAAATTCCCTAGTTTATTGCCTATGGCTTTTAAGGATTTTGGCAGCTAATAATCTAAAGGTAGGGAGTAGAGTATTATCCATACCGGCACTGATGTGAATATCTCTCACTCTAGGATAGAATTCATCACCCAAGGCTTCATATGGAGGCCTGCAACAACATAGAATTAAGGTCCTCCTTCGAACACTCTATATTTATCTTCTAAGATTGGGAACACTACTATGAAGAAACCCTTGGATCCAAGGTGCGTATTTATTTCTCCCTTAGGTTTCCAATGGTTCTTTATCCAAGCATGCAAGGCCTTCTCTGTTGACCATATTCCCATAAATTTGCATATTATTGCATAAGTCGCCATGTGATCCCTATGCGCCTGTAGCGCTGGATCACTTAACACCATTCGAGGTGTGATTGTTGACCTATGTTTACATGGTCCTCTCAGATTCCTGTGGTCAATTTTATGACTGCCTCCTCCTATTCTCTTCTCTCTTCTAACTTCCTCCTGATTTTCTGCCTGGCCCTGTGCTCTTTTGCTTTCCTATTTTTCTCTGTCGCTACTCTCGGTTTCTACTTCTATTGGCTTTTTGAAGTGGTTCAAGACTGCATGGCTGTAGGAGGCAGTGGAACTCCCCCATTCTTACCCCTCCATGGTGCCCAACACTAGTACCCTTGCTACAGACCCTAGTTCTACTTGTTTCCCCCGCAGTTCGCCTCCTCTATCCCTACTTTCTATTCTCGATCTAAAGCATGTGTAGTGTTGTTAAAGGAAGCATGTCGTGATATTTTATTTACATTTCAATAATGCACATGAATAGATGATGAAGCATCACTAGTATAGATTTATTATTGGTTTGATTAATACTTGATATAATCATGATATCAAAGGTTGCTGACAACAATAGTTGAGGAAAAGACCGTGACAAATGTAAAAGATAGATTATGTTTAACATTATGGCAAGTAATAAGTTAGTGGTCTATGAAGATTGAAGGAATTTCAAGTGCAGGATAATCCACTGATGGAAGAACCAGGCCACAAAGACATAGAGATTGAGTATGTGGGTAAATGATATCATGATGATTGTAACAACTTTTAGCTAGATATATTTTATTTAAATGACATTTCTTTGTAGGATTTTATAACAATGGTTAAGGAATGGAATCCCTTATAAGCCATTGAGTGAGGGGTGAACACCCTCACAAGCTTTTAATAACAAAATTAAATGTTTGTTGGTTTTCACCCTACGAGGTTTCCATGGTATATCTGTGTCTAATGTTGTGGTTTCCTATTGTGCAATTTTTTATGATGATGATTCCTTGCACAATGTGATGATTATATTATCAATAATGAAATTAATTAACTAAGTTAAAATAATCATGGAATTGATGCAAATTTACATTAGGAAGTTTAAGTTAATATGCTACAACAATGGTAGTAATGGTTTCATCACTTACTATTCCTTTACTAGAGTTTGTTCTATGTAATGATGATGATTTATCTATTGGTGATTGAAGGAATATGGAAAGTAATTTAGAAAGTTACACATTGACAAAATGTTGTAAAATGTTTCTAATTCCATGCATTTTCATGTGAGTTTACCGGGGGAAGTTACACTTTGGAACTCAATAAAAGCGAAGACCCCACTGTTTACGGTCGACAAGACGTCAATAATTTGTTGCAGAGGATCGTGTGCAACACTTTTAAGATTTTATCATTCTTTGTATTCCCATTGTTATTTACATTTGGTCAATATTTCACTGTGTTTCTAGTTAATGTGGTTGAGTCATTAAGATTGATATTAACTTTTTTTTTTTTTTTTTTCCTTTGGCCTTTTGTTTATACATTCAATATTCATTTAGGCTAAGAAAAATAAAAGTTCAATAATCATTTAGAGACTTATTTTAGTTCATGAAATTAGAGGGTTAAGGAGGTCATTTTAACCATGAAAGGGGATATTAGTTTTGTTATAATTATTATTAATTACAAAAATATATTTTAATTCTATAGAAAGATTTCAATTTTTTTTTAATTTGTTGAGTCCATGCTCTTTGCAAATAAGAAAATAAGTTAAATCTTTTAAGAGTGAAAATCTATCTTTATAATTACTAATAAATTATTTTAACTTACGTGGTTTTCTTGGAACAATATTGATGAGTTAGTTTACATTACCATTAGTAATAACAAATTATAATTATTTTTACCCAATGAGTTATGATAGAATTGATCATTTTCTTAAAAAAAAGAGAAATTAAAGTTTTAATAAATTACATTTAAAATACAAATAAAAGTAGTTGTCAGGGGATAATGGTTTTGTTATAATTATTAATAAAAATATATATTTTAATTTTATAGAAAGATTTCAAATATTTTTAATTTGTTAAGAGTCAATGTTTTTTAGAAATAAGTAGATAAGTTAACCCTTTAAGAGTGAAATTCTATTTGTTTGTAAATTATTAGTAAATTATTTTAACTAATGTGGTTTTCTTGAACACTGTTGATGAGTTAGTTTACATTTTTTTTTTTTTATGTAAGTCAGTAAAAGTATATTAATTCACAAAGTTACATAAAATACAAATGTCTATAAGACCTGACTGACCATTCTGCTTATCGCTTGGTCGATCAAAAGTTGTACTAAAACTATAGGAGAACTGGCCTACAGACTGAGAAGACAGGCCTAACCAAGATTTAGACAAAACAAACTAACTGAACTTTTCCATATAGTACAAAAAATTAGAAGGGGCAAGCCACGTAGAGCTGCAAGAAACCAAAGACAAAACTAAAGAGTGACTAGGATGAAGAGAGACCTAGAAACAACATCAAAATTCCGACAAGAAGACTTTAAGGCCGGAAGACGCAGAGCATAGTGCGCATACAACTCTACAGCTAAAGTTCCACATAATATTTGAAGGTGACACTAGGGCCAACAGCTGATTTAACATGTTCCGCTTTCGAGGTCTTCTGGGCATTCTGGCATTGCCCCACATGAGTGTTGGTATCTTCCACTGGAAAATCAACAACAATGTTCATACCTCGTTGGAAAGAGAGTTTAAAGATCCTGGTGAAAGCCCTCAGATCCTCTGCTAGCATTTTGATTTCTTCTATGAGCGACTTTAGGCAGATTTCCAAAGCGTCAAGTCTAGCAAAGTTTTTAGCTGAAGCCAGCATAGTGGTGTAGTGTGCTTCTTTCATGGCTTCCCCCTACCCGATGAGATCTTTGGCCATAATTGTCTTCATTCTACAAGCCTCAACCTGTGTCCTAACAAACTGCATGGCTCTACTGGAGGGGGTTCCTGGATCTGCAATCGACTCAATTTCCTCCTCAATTGATTGCATATCTAGCTTCTCCTTCTCCTCATTTACTTCGGCTTCCATCTCATTGATTATCTTCTTCCCTCTATTTGAGACTTGAGTTTCATAAGCCTCCCTAGATATTTTCAACTCTCTGTTTGCTGAATCATTGCAACAACCCCCAGTTGACATGGTGCTTTTGAGGGTGACAGTGGGAGAAGGATGCATTTCAGAGAACTAGAAAAAGAACAAAGCAGAGGGCTCAGGATGAAAAGTCGGGCGAGGAGCATAAGATGCGAGATATTTTTGGTAAGACACTATAGTTATAGTGGAGGGATGAGCGTAGAGGTTGAGCGAGGTTTGCGTAGATCTCCGAATTCTGGTAGCATTACTTCTCTTTCTTTTCTGGCGTGCCTTCCCCTGCCTGCGATCTGAAGCAACGAATTTGTCATGCTTGTGGTTTTTTGTTATGGGCCATGTGTCATCCACTGGGCCTAGTGTTCTCTTACAATCATTCTTCTACAGTATTTCCTTCATCTTCCGTTGCTGGTGATGGTACCTACCCTCCCCAATCCAATTCGGGATATAATGATCTAGTAGGCGAGCCTTAGTGGCTATCTTCATTCGTTATTAAGGCGTGTCCCATCACACTAATGCATCCCTCTTCCCTGTATTGAATGTATTTTCTAAAAATCTGTAAGTACTTATCCTGAAGTTCTGTGCATGTGACTTCATGCCAGCAGGTGTCAAGGTAAGTAATGTGGTGATCGATCCCGTAGTTGGCCAAAAAATTAGCCACCGCATTTTCTGTTCTTCTTACTACTTGAAAAATGATTCCATCGAGGCTTGAGAGGTGCTCTGCTATGAGCTTTGTGACCTTGGCCAACCTCCAATGCTTCATTACCTTACTTGGTTTCAAACCCATCTGCAGTTTCCTTGCAACATTGATAGCCAAAAGATAATCCCCTTCCACCACTGTAGCTCCTGCTCCCAGGCGAATTAGTATTCAGAGCCCTTACTCTAAAGTCACGAATTCCATCTCATTATTTGTACGTTATCCCATAGATTGACTGAAAATATGTTGAATGTCACCTTTGTAATTTCGGAGGACACCTCCTATACCTGCCAGTCCAGGATTGCCTCGAGAGGTCGTCAAAGTTCAGTTTGTGAAACCCTGTTGGTGGAGGTAGCCAAGAATTCGTGGAGGTGGCTTGTTGTTGTCACGGTTCAAATGAAATGGAGATGATACCTGCCTCAATTCCAAACATTTGGAGAATTTGTAAGTCAGTCACTGATAGATCCTTGTTCTGTTCTACTTTCCATCTGGTGAAAGATGTTTCCCTCATATTCTGCAGTATGGTGGCTTTGATAAGCTCAATGGTTTTAGCTTCATTTAGAAACACTTTTATGTTTCGTTCTTCCCATACCGACCACACTATGAACCCAAGGATCAGTTTCCATAATGTATTGACTGTTTGGGATTTGGAAAAATTACTTCACGAGTTTGCTATGCTTTCCTATATTGAGTCTTCGTTCCTGTCCGTACTCTTGAAGATGGTTTCCATCCAGTTCCAAAGACTTTCTATCCAATTACAATTATTGAGGAGGTGATTCATTGATTCCTCCTCATTTCCACATAAGGGGAAATGTGAGGGGCCTATGAACCCCTTTTTTCGGAGGTTCTCCCAGGTCAGAGTTCTTCGGTGCATCAAGAGCCATAGAAAGGTTTTAATCTTTGGCCATAGTTCAGCATCCCATACTCTATTATACCAATTGAATTTTTCCCCTTGGTCTCTTTCTTCAATACAAACTCTTGCTTCTTTGAGGGAGAAGGTACCCCCTTCGAGCTTGCCCCACTGCAATTGATCTGCGTCATGAGCGTTTCTTATTTTCCTTTTAGCTAGCTCTAATTACAACACCATCATATTTTTGTCCCTCTCTTCTGGTTGTAAAGTATCATTGAAGATCCATTGTTTCCATGCTTGATTAGTAGTGTTAGGCTTCCAGTAATGATTCACAGTTATCTTCCCTTGTTCCTGGTATCTTCTTTGGATGGTTAGGAAATCTGGGCTTTCAAGCTTAGGTAATTACTGCCAAGCATCCTCCCAGAACAAAGCAATCTGTCCATCACAAACTTCCCAAAAAATGTGTTCCTAATGTTGGGTTGTGTTATCTTTCCACGACTATCCCACGTAGTTAACTAGGGGGTTAGAGGGGGTGGAGCCCCCCTTCGTTGTGCTGATTGTGTAGCGGGGGGGAGGGGGGGGTCACAAGGGGTTTGAGGTGCACTTGTAACCCCACTTTATGGGGTCCAGGGTAGCGCCCCAGAAAATTTTGGATTTGGACCCGATGTTAGGTTGGGAAAACCCATCTATGGTTTCGTGCATGATTTTCGCACATGTTTTTTGGACACGATGGTTTTCGGTCCATGTTATTGGATGCTTCGACATGTATAAATATGTATTATAACATTGAACGGAATATAATGAAAAATCACGCTGGTAGTCCCGGTTTGGGATGCGGGGGTAAATCTCTATGTTATTTTTTGTGTTTGAGAATTCATATGCAGGTAATTTTTGTATGGGGTTAAAACCTACATTTGGTATTAGAGCAGATTTGGCTTCAAGGGGACGCCTTTGTTGCTGAGGGGTTTCGATTGAGCCTATGATCTGTGAGATCGATTCTGGTGGTGAAAGAAGATGGCAAGTAGTGGAAAGATAGAGATTGAGAAGTTTAATGGTCAGAGTTTTGAGTTGTGGAAACTCAAGATAGAGGAACTATTGGTGGATAAAGATTAGTGGATCTCGGTAGATCTAAGTACTAAACCAACGGGAGTGTCTGATGAAGAATGGAAGAACTTGGATCGGAAGGCAAAGAGCACAATACAATTGTGTCTTAGATTCAGTATTTCTGAATGTATCAGGGCAAGCTACAACAAAGGCTTTGTGGGACAAGTTAGGGACTTTGTACCAATATAAGTCTCTGATGAATAAACTGTTCCTGTGGAAAAAGCTTTATAACCTGAGGATGAAAGATGGAGACTCAGTGACAGAGCATCTGAATGCGTTTAATACTGTGGTAAGTCAGTTATCATCTGTTGATATTAAATTTCAGATGAGAATAAGTGCATCAGTCTGTTGTGTTCTCTACCAGATTCGTGGGATAGTCTGGTTATTGCAATAGGTAGCAATGCAACTGCTTTGCAGTTTGATGAAATAGTCTCAGCCTTGCTGACGGAGGAAATGAGACGAAAAAATATGGACAACCAGAATGGTGATGCCTTGTCTGTACGAGGACGGTCCCAGAACAGAAACAAAAATAAGTCATCGAGTGGGAGATCTAAATCTAGAGGGAGATCTTAATCTCCAGGAAAACCTACAAAGGTGGTGTTGGAAATGCAGAAAGGAAGGGCACTTCAAAAGGGACTATAAATCTAAAGCTCCTGATAAAGGAAAGGGATCTGATGATGCTCCTTCTGTAGAGGCGAAAACCACCTCAGATGAAGGTGGGGATGTGTATTGGGCTTCTTCAAGTACACATGTAGATCATGAGGCATGGTTGATTGACTCAGGTGCATCCTTTCACTTCACTCCCCATAGAGAGTGGTTCTGCGAGTATGAGAAATTTGATGGTGGTGATGTCTTCTTAGGAGATGATAGGAAGGCTAGAATCATTGGTCGCGGAAAAGTAAAGTTGAAGTTGCAAGGTGGAAGGGTTAGAACACTTTCGGGTGTTCTGCATATTCCTGCATTGGCCAGAAATCTGATTTCTATAAGCAAGTTGGATGATGCAGGTGTAAAAATAGTGTTTGAGAAGGATACCTGTAATATGGTTCGGGGAGCACCAGTATTGATGTGGGGAGTTTAGATTGGAACTCTGTACAAGCTGCAAGGTAGCACGGTTGTTGATGGGTGCAACAGTTCGGTGGATCCTGAAAGTGGAGCAGAAAATCTAGTGGTCTTTGAAGAGAAGACCATGTTGTGGCATCAAAGGCTTGGACATATTGGAGAGAAGGGCCTTCAGATACTTCATGGTAAAGGTATGGTAGAAGGTATGAGTAATAGCTCTCTGGATTTTAATTTATGTGAAAATTGTGTATATGGGAGTAGAATCGGGTGAGTTTCCCCTCTGGTGGTAAGAGGGCAAAACAAATATTAGAGCTTGTGCACAGTGATGTATTTGGACTTGTGAAGGTTCCATCACTCGGTAAGTCTGTGTATCTATGTATCATTTATAAATGACTTCTCAAGGAATACATGGATATATTTCCTTAAGAAGAAACCTAAAGTCTTTGACAGGTTTAAAGAATTTAAGACTCTCATGGAAAACCAGACAGAGAAGAAGATAAAGGTGCTGAGGAGAGATAACGGTGGAGAGTTTTGCAGTAAGGAATTTGAAGAATTTTGTAAGAAGTGTGGTATAGCATGGCAGAAGACTACTCCATATATGCCTTAGCAAAATGGAGTTGCAGAAAGAATGAATAAGATGTTGATGGAAAGGGCAAGAAGCATGCTCAGTGCTGTCAGGTTAGGACAGGAATTCTGGGCAAAGGTGGTGGATACTGCATGTTACCTGGTCAATAGGTCACCTTCATCAGTGTTGGAGGATAAGACTCCACAAGAGTTATGGACTGGTAAGAAACCCTCTCTTTCACATGTGAGGGTATTTGGATGTGATGCATATGTACATGTTCCAAAGGAGAAAGAACCAAGTTGGATAGTAAATCTGAAAAGTGAATATTTATTGGGTATAAGGATGGTTTAAAGGGTTATAAGCTTTGGAATCCAGTCACACAGAAGGTTGCGTACAACCGAGATGTGGTGTTCAGAGAGGTAAAAGATGTTATTAAACATGAATTCAAACCAAAGGAACCTGAGAAGATAAAGTTTGAGCTTAAGGAGGAAGAATCAAACTCTACAATAGAGGAGGAATTAGAAGATGAAGAGCCACAAACTCCAGGTGTGAGAAGATCAGTTCGAGAAAGAAGGCAACCAGAAAAGTATAGTCCATCTACATTTTGTTTAAATTTTGCTTTATCTATTACTGACGATGATCCCAGAACTGTGAAGGAAGCAGTAGATTCTGAGGATGGAAAACTCTGGAAAGAGGCCATGGTTGATGAAATGGCATCTTTGCACAAAAATGAGGCATGGGATCTAGTGGAGTTTCCGGCTAGAAGGAAACCCATTGGCAGCAAATGGGTGTTCAAGGAGAAGACAAATGTAGAAGGAAAGGTGGAGAAATACAAATCTCGGTTGGTAGAAAAAGGTTATTCCCAAGTACCGAGAATTAATTTTGGTGATATTTTTTCTCCTGTTGCCAAGGTAACTTCTATTAGATTACTTTTATCTATTGTTGTTGCTTTTGATTTTGAGGTAGAATAGATGGATGTGAAGATAGCATTTCTTCACAGGGATCTGGAAGAGGAGATCTACATGAAGCAACCTTAAGTCTTTACGGTGAAGGGTAAGAAAGAACTGGTATGTAAGTTAAAGAAGTATATGTATGGGTTAAAACAATCACCAAGGATGTAGTATCAGAAATTTGATACAATTATATGGGTACTTGGCTTCACCAGAAGCAAAGAAGATCACTGTGTGTATTTTAAATTAATTGATGACTTTGTTATTTATTTGATATTGTAAGTGGATGATATGTTGCTAGTTGGAAATGACAAAGAAATTATCCAGGATTTGAAGACCCAATTGTCCTCCAAATTCGACATGAAAGATCTTGGTGCTGCAAACTATATTT
>APFE030835963.1:61087-74347 GCA_000404065.3 Pinus taeda | reverse complement strand
GTGGACACTTTGAAGAATACTGCATATGCATTGACAAAATCTGTGAGCTCTGAGAAGTTCTCTTGGTGTAGAGAGACAATGGGCATTTCAGGGATGAAAAAATGACTAAGCTCTCTTGTGGCCCTCTATGGAAAGAAAACAACAAGTGGGAGAATGTTGGGTTGTGTTATATTCTTTCCATGACTAGCCCATGTAGTTAACTGGGGGGTTAGAGGGGGGGCAGAGCCCCCCTTCGTTGCACCGATTGTGTAGCATGGGGGGTCATAGGAGGTTTGAGGTGTACTCATAACCCCACTTTATGGGGTCCAGGGTAGCGCCTCGGAAAATTTTGGTTTTGGTCCCTTTGTTAGGTTAGGCAGACCCACCTATGGTTTTGTGCATGATTTTCACACATGTGTTTTAGACATGATGGTTTTTGGTCATGGTATTGGACGCGATGGTTTTCGGTCCATGGTATTGGATGCTTTGGCATGTGTATATATGTATTATAACATTGAAAGGAACATAATGAAAAATCAAGGTGGTAGTCCCGGTTTTGGGATCCAGGGGAAAATCTCTGTGTATATGTGTTTTATGTGTTATGCTCTTGCATGGTTTATTTTCTATGTTTCAGAATTCGTATGTAGATAATTTATGTACGGGGTTAAAACCTACACCTAAATTATGCCTCGATCAGTGCTTGCAAGGTTCCATATTGGAGATCCTTTTGGAGGTTCCTGCATCTTGATCAGATTTTGAGGGCTATAATGAGCTACATATTTGGCTTTCCAATGTTTAGCCCAGGGAATCTTCGGTTCTTTAACCCATATCCACCATAAATTGGGTCCACAAGCTCGGTTGATGGTGTAAGGATCTTGAAGGTTTAACCCACCCAGGTGCTTGGGCTTGCAAATTTTGTCCCATGCCATTAAGGACCACTTTTGTTTAACTGTGTTTCCTGACCACAGGAAAGCTTTCTGGATGAGTTAGATTCTCTACAGCACACCTTTAGGTGCGAGGAGAATAGATAGCACAAAATGCAGAATGGCTTGGAGTACGGTTTTGGTGAGGACTAGGTAGCCTGCAAAGTTTAGGGTTCTATGGGTCCAATGCTGACAACGCTTCTCTAGATTGGCTAGTATTTTCTCCCAATGATTTTTTTCAGGGTTTGTCTGTCAGTAGAACGCCTAGGTATCTAGAAGGGAGGTTGCACCTCTTGAACCCGAGGACATTAGATAGATTTTTCTAGATAGCTAGGTGAGTATTAAAAAATAATATGGAATCTTTAGTGAGATTGAGTTCCATACCTGAAGCTAGGCTGAAGCGATTGAGAATGCTTTTGAAACCAAGAGCTTCTTTGACTGAAGGCATGCCATGCAACATAGTATCATCGACAAACTGTTGATGAGTGGTTGCAGGGAATGAGGGAAAGGGTTGGAGTCCCTGAATTACACTATCCTCTTTAGCCCTTTTGATGAGCCAGCTAAGACCTTCCATTAGTATGACAAACAGAAAGAGGGACAGGGGATCCCCCTCCTGTATACCTCTAGTCGGTGTAAACTGGGCTGTGGGAGCTCTGTTAACCAGGATGGAAAATATGGTGGACTTAATCAGGGCTAGGATCCATGTTATCCATCTCTTCGCAAAGCCAAAGGCATCCAGAATAGCCTCCAAGTAGTTCCAACTGACTTTATCATAAGCCTTCAAGAGGTCTAGCTGCATTAGCATTCCAAATTTTTTCTAAGTTTGGAGAGTCTAAATCATCTCTTGAGCTAGCAATATGTTATCCATAATCTGTCTACCTTCTACATAGCCAGATTGTTCTTCCAAAATGATCCCTAGAAGAATTGGCTTTAATCTGTTAGCTATGACGTTTGATATAATCTTGTACAGAACATTGCATAATGCAATTGGCTGAAACTTCGATGGTGTATTTTCTTCCTCCTCCTTTGGTATAAGGGTTATGAAGGTGGAGTTGAGGTATTTTAGGATGGATGAGGAGCATCAAGAATCTTCCACCACTTCCAAAACCTCTGTTTTGATTATTTCCCAACATGCTTTGTAAAAGTCGATGGTGAAACCATCAGATCCTGGCGCCTTACCATTGGGCATATCTCTCACTGCTTCTTCCACTTCTTCCAAGGTGATTGCTCGATTTAGAGCCTTGTTTTGATCCTCTATGATAAACTTGCGAATAGAAGTTGTTAAATCCCTAATAGCATCCTCTCTATTAATGTTGGGCTCCAAAGCAATTTGGCTAAGATGGTTTATGAGGAGGGATGATATTTCTTGATGTGTTTGAAAAGATGTCCCTTGTTAATCCTTTATTCTCAATATTTTATTAGCACTCCTGTGATCAATGACCAATCAATGAAAGAATTTTGTGTTCTTTTGACCTTCCTTAAGCCATTCTAGACTTTTGCTTCCACAGAGTTTCCTCCGGTTGGCATCTGGCATGCCAATTCTGCATGAGTGTTTGTTTGATGTTCATTGTTTCTTGATTTATATTCCCCTGTATCCATTCCTTGTGAATCTGTTCCAATTTCTCCTCCAGTACCTTATTTTCATTAAATATGTTGTCGAAGACTTCTTGATTCCAGGATTTTAACCTATTTTTGATATGTTTAATTTTAGCTTGGAGAATGCACATCTTGGTTCCTCTTATACCTGTCGGTTCACTCCACCATTGTTTTATTTTTGCAATGAACTCTGGATGACTAAGCCAAAACATTTCAAATCTAAAGGGTTTATTCCTTGGGGTGTTAAGGATGGCCACATTCATTATTATAGGCTAATGGTCCGAACCTCCACTTGGTAGTATGTCCGAATCCACAGTAATCCCTTCCAGAGGGATGGTTTCTGTCACTAAGAACCTCTACAATCTAGAGGCGATCTGCCTATCAACTCCTATTTTATTGTTCCATGTGAAAACCCCGCTATTGGGGAAGATGTCTACAAGATTGGCTGATTTGATAAAGTCTTTGAAAGCTTCAGCATCCCGGTTGAGCGTTTTGATGCCTCCTTTTTCTTCGTAAGCGAAGTGATCATATTAAAATCTCCTCCGAAAATTGCTTTTACTTGGGGATATCTCTGCTGCGAGTTCAATAGACTTCTAAGCATTAGAAATTTTTCCTCTAGTTTCTGAGGGACATAGACATTTGTACAGAGATAGGTATCTAGATTTCCTACCATTTGGTATTGTATTGAGATGTGAGATCTAGCAGCTTCAAAAGACAAAAGTTGGAGAACCTGAGGATTCCAAAAAATGGCAAGGCCCCCTTCCATTCCACTGCTTTCTGTTTCTAGGCAGTCCATTCTTTTGCCCAATTTTTTACTGATGTTTTCCATTGTTTTGCTTGAGTGTTTAGTTTCTTGCAAAAGAATCATATCTGGTTGTTCCTTTTTGACTTTTTTCTTTAATAATTGCTACTTATCTAGGTTGCTAAGCCCTCTATCATTCCAAGAAAGTACTTTCATAATTAACAATTTTTTAGGAAGTGAGTGTGAATGCCTCAAGGGCTTTCATCTTACCTGAGTTTAGGAGCATTTGACCAAGCTCTTGTAATGCTTCATTGTTTTTTCTTCTTCCCCATTTTTTCTGGTGCTTTGGGTTGGTTGTGGTTTGATGCAGTCCTTGAGTTCTCACCCCTAGACCTTTTTTTGTTCCCAAGCTTCTTCTCTACATGTCCATTTTTTCTTGTTGTCTTGCTATGAATAATGTGTTGATTTTGTTCACTTCTACTTAAGATATGTGTTCTATGCCCTTCTTTTTCCATTGTTCTACCATGTTTGGCAAATCCATACCTTCCTGTTCTAGAATGTTGGTTAGCTTCATATCCTCGAGCCCTTCTAGAATGAATCTTCTTCCAGTCCTTCTATTGGGCCAGGAGCAAGTGAGATGTTGCTTGATGGATTGGAATTGGGATCTTGTGTACTTGGTTTGATTGTGGTTTGGATGTCTTCCAGTGGTTCTTGCTCTTGATTGGTGTCCTCTAGTTCTGTCTCCGATTCCAGCACCTCAAATGCATTTCCTATGCTTCTGATGGATGTACTTGCTTTATTATGTTGCCTTTTGTTTTCTCGGTGTCTAGCATGAGGTCGAATAAAAGCCTCCTTATTCTTACCTCCTGTGTTTTCCTTGGGTTTCTCTTTCCTTTTGTTCAATGGGCATTCTATGATCAAATTTCCATGTTCATGACATTTCCTGCATCGAAAAGGGATCTGCTCATAGTTTATAGCTTGAAAATACACTTCATCTCTATATTCCAACCACAGACCCTCATGCAGAGCCCCTAAAACATCCATCTCGACACAGATTCTAGCACAGGAGGTGTATCTCTTCTGTAAAGTTGCCTCTGAGGCTTTGATGAAGGTGCCTAACTTATTTCCTATCTGTTCTAGTGCTGCATGTCCCCAGTAGTTAATCGGTAGAGAAAACAAGCGAATCCAGACTGGTACCTATTTGAAGATTTCCTGTTTTGCTGCGAAGTTGGGCTTCCAAGGTCTCATGTATAAACCTGCTAAGGTGAATAAATATGGGCCTCCATTGAAGATTCGATCCTTGTCATCCAGATTGGTGAATACCACTATGAAGAATCCTTTGGCCCCTAGGTGGAGTCTTACATCCCCTCTGTGTTTCCATTGTTTCTTGATCCACAAGCAGAGGACTCGTTCTGTTGGCTAGAAACCCATAAAATTACATATCACTACATGTTCTACCATGTGGTCTTGGTATTCCTGTAGTTCTAGGTCAGAGATTATTACCCGTAGGTTTTCAGTGGCTTTAGGCTTGCAATGTCCTTGGTTCTCTTTCTTTTTGGCACACATATTTTCCCTTCCTGTTCTGCTTTACCTTGGTTTTGATCCTCATTTTTCCTTCTTCGCTCATCCCCCAGCTCCTTCTCTTGTGATGTCTATTTTCGTAAATGGTTTTTCCTATCTCTATTAGATATGTTGTTGCTACCATTGATTTCTTTTCGTTTCTGGGTGTCTTTGCCCTCACCGTTTAGCTTTCCCTTATTGGGCAGAACCTCCTTTCCTGTCTTCTTCGAACCTGAGATTTGCACTCCATCCAGTGCCGTTTTATCCTTGTCAATCATTTCCTGTTTATAAGATGGGGTCCCATTGGACCCTACGTTTTTCATCTATTGGGTCAGAACCTACCCTCTTCTCCAAAGCTCTGCCACTTTGGCACTGTCCTCCTCCAGATTTGGTATTGTGACTACAACTTGAGTAGGTTTTCTTCAAACCCTAGCTTCCATTGCCATTTTCTTCCGCATTGTTCCCTTATATCATTAGTTGCATTATCATCCTAGTTTACATTATTAAGAGAATAACAAATAAAAATTATTTTTACCCATGAATAAATGTGTTATGATAACTTTACCACCTTTTTGAAGAAAACATAAATTAAAGTTGTAATAAATTAGTTTATAAATATAAATAAAAGTAGTTATTTGTATTTTTATTAATATTAAAATCATTATTTACTAGCCTTATCCGACTTTAAATCCGGATCTACAAGTGGTGAGAGGATCAAATTCCTTGAGGTGAAAATCTCTTTTAGATTGAAAAAAATTCGATCACTCTCCGTACTTGGTAGATCCAAAGTTGAGATGAATCTAGGCTAGTTATTATTATTATATTAATTAGAAAAATTATTATTGCTAGTACTAGATATTGTTTATCTAGTATTAGTATTAATATTGTTAGTACTAGATCATAATATTACATTATATTTCATAGTATTAGATCAAATTAATCGGTTCTATTATTCTAAAAAATACAAAAATTATATTAATAGATGGAGAAAGAAAGAATTCTTAATTTAAAGATAGAAATAATAATAAAAGAAATGAAATGATATGAGAAATATCAAAGAATCAAGTGATTATATTATTAATAGATTGTAATATTATAATCAATAGATAGGGATTCTAAGGAGAAGACAAATAACTCTGAATTAGATGATAAAAAATAATAAAGAAAATGGAGATGAAAGGAGAGATATTAAAGGATCAAGAGAAGGTAAACTGAAAGTAAATCAGTGATTAAGTATGCACGAGAAAGAAGTCAATCAACATGAGGGAAAGGCTTATTTGGAATATGGTGGATGGAAGGTTTCCACAATTCACTAAGTTTAAATCCATCTTCTCAATTAACGATGGTTCTTTTTTATTTTAATTGCTTCTCTAATGATGTGAGAATATTAGAAAGGATTAGAAGCTAAAAAAATTATTCTATCAAAGTAAATAAGGTGTTCTGATTTGTGGGAATATTTGGAAATAGCCTTTCACTTAGGCCTTCATCCCAAACCCAAAACCCTCTCATGATCTCCTCCCTTAACCACAATATCTCTACCCTACATTCATGGGACAACAAACCATTAGCTAAAATCATGCACAAACACAAAAACTATGTTTATGCCCCGTAAGACCCCCCCATAAACTTCTTAGATCCCCTATACACTACTTTGACCATATGCATAACCCTTAGGTTTATGTAATTTCTTGTTCATGTGGTAAACATTATAAAATAAAAACAAGAAGTTCATTTAAGGATTGACTAAGAGAACACATTCATGGCACCTCCCATAATACAATCACAAAATATGTTATTACTGAGCATTTCCAAAATTCAAAACATTTTATTTTCTTTGAAAAAGTTGAAATGTTAGCTTCTAATCTTTTCCAATCTTCTCACATCACAATATAAGCCATTGAGATAAAAAATAACCCCAACAATTTTAATCAAAAGGATGGATTTAAACGTAGTCAACTGTGAAAACCCATAACCCAACATCTTTCTCATAAGTCTTCCCCTTAGGTTGATTCACTTCCTTCTCACACATCTTCAATCATCGATTTCTTTTCATTTTGTCCTTCGCTTGATATTTTAATATCTCTTTTTTCTTTATTTTTTTGATCTTCTAATTAAGGGTTCTTTCCCTCTTTAAACTCACTATTTATTGATTATAATATTACAATCTTTTTTTTCTTCTTTTCTTTTTTAGTGTGGTTCACGGACACCTTGGTCATTGGGTGGCCGCTACGTCCATTGAAATATTTGAGTTGTTCAACCCCGAAGGGAATCGAGCCCCGCAACCAATAAATAGGCCTAACCCCAAGGGCTTCAGGGAGAATTGACCCTGTGACCTCTCAATCAGCGAGGCACTGATTTGACCGGTTGAGCTAACCCTTGGGGCTTCATATTACAATCTATTAATAATATAATCACTTGAATTTTTTATATTTATCGTATCATATCATTTCTTTTAGTTATTACTTTGATCCTTTAATCAAGAGTTATTTCTCTCCCTACCTATCGATTATAATATTATTATATTTGAAATAATGTAATCCATTAATTTCATCAAATACTATGAAATAAAATATAATAGTATGATCTAGTACTAGTAATATAAATTTTTTTTCTGTGGTTCATGAACCTTGGAGCTTGAGACCATTATGTCTATGGAATATTTGTACTACGCAAATCCACTTGAAGGGATCACTTCCTACTACCTCAACCAAGAGGCCTAACCTCAAGAGTATCGAGAGAATTGAACCAATGACATCTCAATAGCAGATATGCTTTAACAACGAGCATTGAACCAATTAAGGTAACCTGTGTGGCTTAATCTAATACCAATAATATTAGATAATAATATTAGATAATCAATATCTAGTACTAGTAATAATAATTTGTCTTATTAAATTCGCTAGATAATAAAATAATATATAAAATTTTTAGAATCCATTTTCTTATTAATTATTATTATTATTTGTTTTATTATTATTTTATTTTTTATCATTGCATCAACTCTTTAATACCCAATATTATTTTGATTTTTTTCTTCTGGTTTACCCACTCTTCTTATTTTAATTTATTATTTTATTTTTAATTATATTCCATTTTATTGTAATGGTTCAACCTTTAAATTATTTTAAATATTTATAAATCACGTTTATAGCCTTTTATTTTCTTATTATTTTTCTCCAAGGCTAATTATATTATATATTATTCTTATTATTATATTATATTATTATATTATTATTATTATGATTGTTGTTGTTGTATCTAGACTCGAATCAATAATTATGTCAGGCTCGTACTTGCATGACATAAAGTTAATTCTGATGGCTACCAATATACCTCTAGGTGAATCCATGTGTGTCTAAACACATGGCCCATATGGTTAGTCATGGGGATTTTAACCTCTAATCACATCACAAAGGCTTCATATCACAATGGTCGTCAATCAAGCTACCCCTTAGGGACCTCCAATGGCTAATTATTATAATATTTTTGTTATATATATATTAAAATTATCAATAATACCTTATTACTCCACGAACATTTATATTTAGTTATGACCTTTTGTTTATCGATTTGACCCATCCTTAATTCTAGTTTATAATTTTATTATTGGTTCCTTCTTCTAATTTATTTGAATGTTTAATCTTTAAATTTATTTAAATTATTCATATCGTTCAAAACCTTTTAATTAATTGATTAATTTTTCGTCCAACTTATAACTTCCAAGTTGAGGACTAGTAACGGTTGGTTAGAAGAAATTACATTTAATATTGGAGTTAAGAAAGGATGTCCACTATTCCCTACCATTTTGGCATTTACACTGATAACTAGAAGCCTTTTGAAGTTGTGGGATATGATGGCTCGGGGTGATTCAAATTTATGAAGGAAAAAAATGAAATACAGATTTAAACAAAAATATGGAGATACAACAAAACATAACATCAATTAATAAAGAACAAAAATTGAAAATTGTTTACAAGTAGAAAGGAATCAAACTAGCTTGAGAAATGGTATCTTATCTCTAAAAATAGATGCGATGGCTACATGCCTTCTAAACTAAGTTACAATGAGGATCTGAGGCCTTTTTATCATGAAGAAACAATGAGAAACCCTAAACATCCAAAAACCTAACCCTAAGAGATGAAGCACCAAAACATTGTGGGCCATGATGGGGTTAGTTAGAACGTCAACTTATTGGGGTTGTAACTTTGACATATGATATCTATAATTGTCAACACACATTTTCCCATTTCCCAAAAAAACATTGTTTAGGCTTCAAAAAGGCTCCAGAAGTTTAGGACACATAAAAATGCCAAAAATAGAAAACTACCAAAATAGGAAATTATGTTGGGAATTAGGAAACAGAAAGGAAAATGCGTTGGGATTACAAGTGGAATAGATGAGTGGTCACTAATATCCACTTGGATCAGTCCTCTCCCCTTAGAAATCAGTGGTCCCTATTGCATTGAGTGCCTCCATGAGATGGGGAAACTTCTGTTGAACTTGGTCTCTAGTGAGCCACTTTCCTTGGTGCAAGAGTTGGTTGACTTTGACAACCCGATATAGTTGGATCCTCTATTTGTGAGTGTTCTTAATTTGTGTTTCTGTGATTCGATCAATTGTGCCTTGTTCAATGTAATCTGGTTTGAGTTATGTTGGTGTCAGCTGCTCAACAATGTTTGAAGTGTCCAACAATAATGGAAAGTATTGATGAAGGCAGTCCACATTGAATACTAGGTGCAAGCCAAAAAAAGGGGATATACTTAAGACCCATATTTAAGTGATTGAAACATCTAATGGGATTTGGCAAGGAATTCCTTCTACAAATGCAACCAAATGTTGTCATCGACACTTGAAACTTATGTGGCACCTAATGTTGATCATGACATTATTTGTACTTGGAATTGGCTTTAATCAAGATGTCATTAACCTACTAGAAAATATATTGAATATGTTCAATAAACTCAGCCTTTTTATTAGCTTCAGACGAAACATGTGCATATTATGCGTTTGTAGTTGCAAGAGGCATTTCAACATCAATGGGACATAATGGTTGAAATCCTAGGCCCACTTGAAAGCGGCTATGGCTAGTCATGCTATGGATACCTTCATTACAGATGTATTGCACATAAAGAAATCTCTAATCCCATGTTTTTGGATACTTGGAGTTGTACATGTGTAGTATGTTAGTGTCAATATCTCCATACTTCCATCAGGGATCAAATTTGCACTTTTCATTTTCATTTTAGGGGTCCCATACTAAACGTTTTACATTATTTCATTAGGTCATGTCAAATTGATCCATTGATTGTTGTCTTCTCTTCAGAAAATCCAATTTCTCCCTCATAGAGTATACTTGCTGGCCCTTCTTCAGGTTGTCTTCAGTTATGGTTTCATGGTCAATTTGCAATCATGCCTTCATTAGGTCTTAGGGCATGTTTTCATTAGGTCTTAGGGCATTAGGTCTTAGGGTTTCATCACCAAGGTCAAGACCATGATTTAAAAGTGTAAATAAAGGGCAGCAAGGGTATGAGGATGATAAATAAGTAAAGCATGATGGCTTGTAGGTCATAGTCACTATATCATTATCTTTCAACCTAATGTAATTTTCACATCAAAAGCATGTTTTTGAGGTGAAAATAGAGAATTTTGAGTTAATTTGTATTTCTTATGTAATTTTAAGTCACTTTATGTAATAAATGATACCAGCTGCACCAAAGCATCTCTCCTTGCTGCAAGGCAAAGAAACACTGCAAAAATTAGTTCAAGTTGAGCAGTATCCACCTAAAAAGAAACAAAGAAGAAAAGGCATTAAAAACAGAGTTTTGGAGAAGGTCAAGAAACATTAGAAAGTGTAGTTTTCAAGTGAAAAATCAAAATTTACTCCTATATAAGGCCTCACATTTCATTTTCATGTTCATCATTCTTATTTGGCAAGAAAGAAGTCAAAAAGTGAGGAGAAGAGGAAAGGTTGAGCGAGTTTTGGGCAAAGGAGAGTTGGTGTTGCACTTCTGGAGGGTGGCACTGTGCATCTGGAGTAGTGGTGGAGTGGTGCTACGCGTAGGCAGACTAGCACTGCACATTTCAAGCATGAGGAGTGGTGTTGTGTGTTGAGAGCTTGGCATTGCGCATCTAGGCCCGATGATACGCATCTGGCAAATTTCCCAGTGTAATTTTACACTGTGCTGCGCTTCTGGAGGTGGCACTGTGCATTAAGCAGAAGGCCTCAAAACTTCAAAAAACTTAAAATTTGCCCTCTCTTACCTTCATACAAGTAAGTGGTCCTCCCATTGTTGGTTTGCAATTCAATTTTTAAACATAATTTCCCTTGGTTATGCCTAAACCCTAAAATTTTCCCTTGGTTATGCCTAAAACCCTAAACCCCAATTATCATTCCTTCCTCCTATCACCTATCACCACAACTCTAAACTCTTTCCCTATCTCTTTATCCCTCTTCCCAAGAGCAATATCACAAGAAAACTAATCCCTCCCTCTCATTTTTGTCATTCCTACTCCCTCATTCATTTTCTAGCTCATCTCCCATCCCCTCACTCCTAAAACACTTTCACTCATTCCCTTCATACAACCTCAAGCCTTGCAAACATGGACAAAGAGGACCGAGACTATGAGGAGGAGGAAAACATAGGCAGTGACACTTCAGCAGATAAAGCTAGGAATCAGAGAAAACCACACAATGGAGGCAGAATTATCAGAGAAGAGCAATCAAACCTTAGAGAATTGTAGGCCTCTCAGTTGGTTGTCACATGTTTTAGATATCTTGGCTGCTATGAGTTCTGTGAGTAGGTAGAGAGAGTTTGACACCACCCTGAGCTCACTAGACTTTTTGTAGCTCATCTTCAGGACAACAAGGTCACTCTTGCTAGGGTAACATTCAGCATCTCACCCTCCGTCATTTCAGATGCAACCAGGATTCTGAATGAAGGGGAGAATTTGTACAAGGCACAGGACCTGGATGAACACTATTATGAGCCTTATATCAAACCCTAGTATAGAAATGAGGTGAGGAGACTTTTTCCTTTTAGCTTTCTTGAAGACAAGTATGTCCCCATGATGAAAATAATATTGAAATATTTCACTTGTGAGGGCAGATTTTCGAGGCTGTGCACCTATCACATCAGGCTCCTCATGCATTTTACCAAGGTCAGGATGTTAAACCTCCCTTATTTCTTGTTCAGGAATATTGAGAAGATGACTCATTTTGTGTATAAGAAGCCATACCCTCAGCAGATGAGCAATCTCTATCATTACTCCTTGATCAAGATGATTATGCTTCACCATCTTAGTCTCCTCAACATATCTTGGGAGACATTTTGTTGGCATTATGATACAGGTGTTGTCCTTTGATGGCAACTCACTCAGAGGTATGATACAGGTGATGGTAACTTAATCAGATGGCAGATATAGTGCAGTAGGTAAAAAGAAAGGTATACGCGGGTTAGACTTGATGAAAGCGTGTATACACGTGGGTAATCGGAGCAAAAGGAGCGTATACGTACACACGCAGGTTCACAGAAGGAAAGGAGCATACATGTCGGAAAACTAAGTTTTGGTCCATGGTATTTTGGTATTGGTCCATGGTATTTGGTCTGAAGAGTTGACCCCAGGTATTGGGTCCAAGGTATTGGCTCAACATGGTTTTGGGCCATGGTATTGAGAGAAGCCTAAACCTATATAAGGAGAAGATCATTAGGCCAAAGGAGTGGTGTGAAAGTGATGAATGTATGATGAAGTGTGAGATCCAGATGCTGGTTATGGGTTGGTGATGCCTTGCTTGATCTGAACCAAGGTTGCACTCATGTGGAGGATGATGAACGATGGAACAGGATCTCAAGGCTTGGAATGATTATCTTTATATGGTTTGATTATGGATAGACTATGTTAGAGTTGGTCTGGTCAGTCCTCCGTCAGAGATCAAAACTCTTTCTGCATTTCATATTTAGGAGTCCCGCTCCATTCACTCAGCTGCATTCTGTTAGGGTCATGTCATAATCTAACGGAAAAGGTCATGCTAGTCATTTCCCCTCATGTCTGGCACCTACTAGCTTAGGTCTTTTCGTCAATGTTCACTAAGGTCCATGACAGTTAATGTTTGATCTTTTAATGGACGAGAGTCATTTTCAGTCATTAGGTCTAGGGATTAGTCAATTTGGTCTTCAAATATGCCCAATAAAGCCATGTAAGCCTGAGGGAGGCCCTTACAAAGTTATGATTCAGAGAGTTTCATCGTCAAGTTGATAGATTACAACTGTTCTTCAAAACTCTGTTTTGAAGAAAAGTCAAACAGTGTGTCATTTGTGGAAATTTTCAAAAAAGTC
Organism: Pinus taeda; assembly: GCA_000404065.3. Lineage (NCBI taxonomy): Eukaryota > Viridiplantae > Streptophyta > Pinopsida > Pinales > Pinaceae > Pinus > Pinus taeda. The sequence continues at coordinate 61,214 of APFE030835963.1, read as the reverse complement.
TCCAGTTGATTCCTTCAGGTGCAGTCATGGTTTCCGTGGCCAAATGCCCTGTCATGCAACCTCTGCAAAAAGTGCCGAAAATTTCATCATTCTAGCTAAAAATTCAAAGGAAAAAGTGAAATTCAGT